>JAJQKJ010002090.1:0-102879 GCA_029574335.1 Rana kukunoris
CTCACCCCACAGTTAGAAAAACCTCCCTAGGGAACACATTTAACTTCTTGATCGCCCCCTAGTGTTAACCCCTTCCCTGCCAGTGTCCTTTATCATTGATCGCTGTATAAAAGCCAATGGTCCCACAAAGTGTCCGATCTGTCCGCTGCAATGTGGCAGTCCTGCTAAAAATTACTGATCATCACCATTACTAGTAAAAAAAAAATGAATAATAAAAATGGCATTAATATATTCCCTATTTTGTAGACTCTATAACTTTTGCTAAACTGATGAAGACATTTTTTTTTTTTTTTTTTTTGGGGGGGGTGTTTATTATAGCAAAAAGTAAAAAAAGTATTTTTTTTTTTTTTCAAAATTGTCAGTCTTTTTTTGTTTATAACACACAAAATAGAAACTGCAGATCAAATACCACCAAAAGAAAGCTCTATTTGTGGGAAAAAGGACATCAACTTGTTTGTGTATAGCATCGCATTACCGTGCAATTGTCAATTAAAGCGACGCAGTGCCATATCGTAAAAAATGGCCTGGTCATTAGGGGGTAAATCCTTCTGGGGCCGAAGTGGGTAAAGCATAGCCTTATGTGACTGTTGGCATTCTCTCTTCTGTGTACCAAATGTTTATCCCAGTAATACATTAAAGAGAGGTCTGGACCAAAAACATTAAAAGTCAGCAGCTACAAATACTGTAGCTGCTGATTTTTAATATAAGGACACTTACCTGTCCAGGGATCCAGGGATGTCAGTACTCCGAGCCAATTCTTCAATTAGCTTTGGGTGTGTGCGCCGGCATCTTCACTAAGGGAAAGTCGCTCTGTACTTTCTGAATGATGGATGTGTGTCCCAAAGGCAGCGGGGAAGGAAAAGGGGGCCGAAGTACACAGAGATCGGCTGCGGTGATCCCCCCCCCCAAAAAAAGTGCCAATGTGGTAGCGGAGGGGGGGCAGGGTGCGAACAAGTGGAGCTTCCCCTTTTGGGTGGAGCGCCACTTAAATAAACTTTGAAGAGTGAGTGCAATTTTGGCACCTAAAAAGCCCCCTTCACTCTGTGTGATTGCCTTTATTAACAGTCATTTATTTTTCTGCATAATTTTGGATGTGGTGCCAGATTATGTGTAAGTGGATCTGTGACACTTATTTGGTGTATACACACCAAATGGCAGGTAAAGTTATTTTGTATACTCTATGGATGGTACATATAAGAGATATTTGTTTTAATGAGTAACTTGCATCTAAGTACTTATTAATAGTGTAACCTTGTATATGAGTACAAGTGCTGCCACCTGGTGTACAGAATTGGGATATTACTAACATGCATAATATTAATAAATAGTGATAATATCACCAATTTCAATTTTAACTTTTACCTTTAATTGATCATCAAGTTTCAAAATATGCAACAGGGACTCCAGTAAATATGGGTCTCTGATTCAGTGTAACAGTCAAATCCACAGATACTACACGGGAGAAACACAAGTCAGATATTACAAAATGTAAATTACATAAATACATATAAGTGATATTAAATCTGAACCCAAAGGTTTAATATATTGCAGTTTACAAACCCTTAATTGGGGGGGCTGCATTGGTTGTCCTTTATTTTATTTTATTTTATTTTACGTTTTTGTTTATTTTTTTTGACTTGGTGATCCAACCATAAAGCACTTCTTGTCTTAGGGTAACTCCGCTCTGGATGGGGAAGCAACAGAGACACCTTACCGCAGCAGTATTGTCAGTCTGGGGAGAAGGTAATGTTAGATGCATTTGCATATTTAGATAGACTTGATTAACAAATTAAAGGGGGAGTAAATGCCGAAGAATATTTAAAAAAAAAATCGGGCCCCCTGCAATGTAATGTCATAATGTGCTAGTATGTACCCCATACTGGCACATTATGAAAAACGTACCTAAAGATAAAAACCCTCTAGTAGAGCGCTTTCGCCGCTTCCATCTTTACCCGGTCTTCCTTCCAGGTCCGCGGGCTCTGGCCATTTGAGTGGCCAAACCACGATGATGTCTCTCGCACACATGCACACAGGAGTCACGGCCACAGCGCAGAGCTCTGAAGGGACGCCATGAAAATTCAGAGGGCATGCGTTGGCGAAGTCCCCAGCTGCTGCTCACTGCTAAACAAATGTAGTCACCACATTTAAGAATTAGTAATCTGCAATATATTATTTGTTAATACTTGTTTTGGGGTTTAATACTGTTTTAATAAAAGGAAACCAGGAAGAAAACTACTATACACAACCTGGCCACTCTGTTGAGAGCCTGAATGTCTGACACCCTGAGGGGTAATTTCAAACCATTCAGTGCAAAAAAACTTTGGATACAAGACTGTACTATAGGTGCAGCTGGATGGCAGTAGGTGTGTCATTCAAGTATCTGCTGTGCAACTTCCTCCTGGTTGGTGGCTGTAAGAAATGTCTTCGCTGCATTCACACCTGAGCTTAGCGTTTTGCCGTGATTTTGCAGCGTTTTTTACCGCGATTTGTCGCAAATTTGGACAGGTCTAGGGTCACCAATGTTAAAAACAGAAAAACGCCCAAATCTGCCTAATAAAAAAAAGTCCCAGAACTTGTTTGAGCTTCAGGCGTTTTTGAACTTCTGGCTTTAGGCGTTTTATAGTGGAGATGTGAACCATCTCCATAGAGAATAATTGATTTTTCCCCTCCACGCGTTTTGTAGTTTCAGGCTTCAAGCTACAAAACGCCTAGGTGTGAGTGTATGAATAGGCAAAACATTTTTTATTTAGCACTGCTTTGAATTGTTATGGTTGTCTGCATAGCCCCGATGGGAAATCCCTAATTTCACAGTTGTTGCCATATCGATACAGGCAACCCCCAGCACAGGTCCCTCAGTACAGATTTCTCTCCTCAGCAAAGACCCCTTAGTACAGAATAAACCCCTTCCATACTTCCCAGCACAGAACCCCAAGTATAAAAAAACCTTTCCCCTGTACAGATTAGCATACCCTGCACAGACCCTCAGTACAGACACCCCTCTCCCCAGCACAGACCCTCAGTGTTCCCCAGCAAAGACCCTCAGTACAGACACCCCTCTCCCCAGCACAGACCCTCAGTGTTCCCCAGCAAAGACCCTCAGTACAGACAACCCTTCTCCCCAGTACAGACCCTCAGTGTTCCCTAGCACAGACCCTCAGTACAGACACCCCTCTCCCCAGCACAGACCCTCAGTGTTCCCCAGCAAAGACCCTCAGTACAGACACCCCTCTCCCCAGCACAGACCCTCAGTGTTCTCCAGCAAAGACCCTCAGTACAGACACCCCCCCTCTCCCCAGCACAGACCCTCAGTGTTCCCTAGCACAGACCCTCAGTACAGACACCCCTCTCCCCAGCACAGACCCTCAGTGTTCCCCAGCAAAGACCCTCAGTGTTCCCCAGCAAAGACCCTCAGTACAGACACCCCTCTCCCCAGCACAGACCCTCAGTGTTCCCTAGCACAGACCCTCAGTACAGACGCCCTCTCCCCAGCACAGACCCTCAGTGTTCCCCAGCAAAGACCCTCAGTGTTCCCCAGCAAAGACCCTCAGTACAGTGTAATGACTACGCCGTCACCATGAATAGGAGATGAAGGGTAGTCACTTGTTCTGGAGGATACTCAGATTAAACCACCTGGTTGCTCTAAGATGTTATACAGAGCTTATGGGTTAAGTCATCACAACCTCCTGTGAACTATCTCCTATTGATGGTGTGGTGTATCTACCATAGATTATTGGAGATTTCTGGTAAGGCGTTACAGTCTCTACAAACATATGATATCAGGCAATCTTGAACATATCACAGTATCCAATCCAGCATGAACAGTATTCCAGTATACAGGCTTGGTATGGTTAGTTGTGGGTACTTGCGGTTTAGATGTGATGTGGTTAGGAGTTCCTTCCTGGAGACAGACTAAAAGCAGGTGCAAGATGCCTCTATGGTTCTGTAGATTGCCAGCTCTGTGGTCCAGGAGAAAGTCATAGACAGTAGCACGGTCCTTGGAGTAGAACCTGATCCTGTGATCCTGGTGATCTCCTCACCGGGTGAGGATCTGAGGGTCTCTGGAGGGGGTCTCGGGTCTCAGATGGCGGCGAGTGTCAACTTCAATAACCAGACACCCAGCCGCCATCAGAGGGGGTTTAAATAGCCAGCCTGTCGCGGGACACACGCTGGGCGCGCTTCCGCGTTCCAGCGTGGTGCGCAGGATTCGACGGCATGTCGGAAGTGACGAGGACAGGGTGCTGGACGGAGCGCAGGATTCGACGGCGCGTCGAAAGTGTCGATGACAGGGTGCTGAATGGAGCGCAGCTGTCTAAGGATGGTACAGCTGCGCTTGTTCTGTACAAAGTAACGCCGATGGTGTTACATACTCCCCTCCTCAAGGGGGTCCCAAATATACACCCAGAAGGTGATGGTCGATCAGGGTATCTGCGGTGAAATTGTTTGATGAGCCGGGGAGCATGAATGTGGGAGGAATCTACCCAGGAGTCATCAAGATGGCTGTAACACTTCCAACGGATTAAGTATTGCAGGGAAGATCCTTGTCTCCTGGAATCCAGAATTTTCTGTACCTCGTATTCAGTCTCACCGAGAACCTCAACAGGAGAAGGGGGTTGAGGGTCTCTGTTAGGGAACGGATTAGGAGTGAAAGGCTTAATAAGTGAGACATGGAAAGAAGGATGTATCTTCCAATCCGGAGGTAGAAGTAGCTTAACGGTGTTATTGTTGATGAGATGTGAAATGGAGAAGGGACCAGTGAATTGGTGGCCGAGTTTTCTTGAAGGGATATTAAGGTGTAGATTTCGAGTGGAGAGCCAAACTAAATCTCCAACTTTGTATTTAGGCGGTGGAGTTCTATGGGAATCATAATACTTCTTTTGTCTTTGTTGGGCTGCAGAAAGATTAGAATGGAGTATTCCTAAGGTCCTCTTTAAGGTGGAGAGGTAATGTTCTACAGCGGGAACATTGTTAGGGAGAACGGAGACTGGAGCAGATTTGGGATGGAACCCATAGTTTGCATAGAAAGGAGAAAATCTGGAGGAAGAACTGGAAGCGTTATTATACGCAAATTCGGTGTGAGGAAGAAATTGAAGCCAGTCGTCCTGTAGATGGGTGCAATAACAGCGTAAATACTGCTCCAGTGTTTGGTTTACTCGTTCTGTCTGTCCGTTCGTTTGAGGATGATAAGCAGTGGACATTCGATGATCAATTTGCAAGGCCTGGCAAAGGGCTCTCCAGAATCTGGAAATGAATCGATCGGGTGGAATAATAGAAAGGGGAGGTGTCTCAATTGTCTGGTTGTCATGCATACGTGACAACGAATCAGCCTTGACATTTTCTGTACCAGGACGATAGGAGATGTTGAAGTCGAACCTATCGAAAAATAAACTCCACCTGACTTGGCGGGCGGAAAGGGTTTTACAGGCCCTCAAATGTTGCAAATTGCGATGATCAGTGAGGATGGTAATGGGGTGTTTGGAACCTTCCAAGAGATGTCTCCAATTGCTCAGGGCATCCTTTATAGCAAGGAGTTATTTTTCCCCAATGGGGTAATTCTTTTCGGCAGGTAATAGTGTCCTAGAGTAGAAGGCTACCGGATGTAGAGGTTCAGAGATGATGAAGCTTGTTGAGAGAGTACAGCTCCCAAAGCAAAGTGTGAGGCATCTACCTCTAATGTGAAGTGGTAAAGTGGGTTAGGAAGTTGTAAGATTGGTGCGGAGGTGAAACTAAGCTTCAGAAGGTCAAAAGATTTCTGTGCCTGATCAGACCAGGAAAAAGGCGTCTTACTACTAGTGAGATTGTTCAGTGGTTTCACGATCGTAGAGAAGTCCTTAATGAATTTTCTGTAGTAGTTTGAGAATCCGAGGAAACGTTGCAGAACCTTCCTGGAGTGGGGAACTGGCCAGGATAATATGCACTGTACCTTCGATGATTCCATCTGTATTCCGTTTGGGGTAATTAGATATCCCAGGAAAGAAATGTTGCGCTGACTGAAAACACACTTTTCAAGTTTGACATATAAAGAGTGTGTTCTCAATCTGGCCAAAACCCAGCGTACATGTTTGATGTGTTCTTCGGGAGAATCTGAATAGATTAAAATATCATCCAAATAAATCACAACGCAAACGTCGAGCAAATCTCGGAAAATGTCGTTGATAAAGTATTGGAAGGTAGCAGGTGCGTTGCATAACCCAAAGGGCATTACGGTGTACTCGTAGAGGCCATAGCGTGTTTTAACCACTTTAGCCCCGGGCCTGTTTTTCAGATTCGGTGTTTACGAGACTAAAACATTTTTTTTTGCTATAAAATTACTTAAAACCCCCAAACATTATATATATTTTTTTCTAACACTCTAGAGAATAAAATGGCAGTCATTGCAATACTTTTTCTTACACCGTATTTGCGCAGCGGTCTTACAAGCGCACTTTTTTTGTAAAAAATTCACTTTTTTAAATAAAAAAATAAGACAACAATAAATTTGGCCCAATTTTTTTACATATTGTGAAAGATAATGTTACGCCGAGTAAAATGATACCCAACATGTCACGCTTAAAAATTGCGCCCGCTCGTGGCATGGCGTCAAACTTTTACCCTTAAAAATCTCGATAGGCGATGTTTAAAAAATTCTACAGGTTGCATTTTTTGAGATACAGAGGAGGTCTAGGGCTAGAATTATTGCTCTCGCTCTAACGATCGCGGCGATAGCTCACTTGTGTGGTTTGAACACCGTTTTCATATGCGGGCGCTACTCGCGTATGCGTTCGCTTCTGCGCGCGAGCTCGTCGGGACGGGGCGATTTAAAAATTTTTTTGTTTTGTTTTCGTATTTATTTGTATTAATTTTACCAATTTTTAACACTAAAATAAAAAAATAAATAAAAATTATCACTTTTATTCCTATTACAAGAAATGTAAACATCCCTTGTAATAGAAAAAAGCATGACAGGTCCTCTTAAATATGAGATCTGGGGTCAAAAAGACCTCAGATCTCATATTTAGGCTAAAATGCAAAAAAAAAAAAAAAAATTTTAAATGTCATTTTTCAAATGACATTTAAAAAAAAATGTCTCTTTAAGACGCTGTTTGGAACTGACGTTTGACGTCACTTCCGCCCAGCAGAGCTACGGGGATGGACGAGGGAAATTTTTTCCCTCACTCGCATCCCCGCTGACCAGACCAGCGCACCCGATCGCCTCCGCCGCTACCGACGGCTCCGGTAAGCGGCGGAGAGCGCGGGAGCGCAGCGGGAGGGGGGGGGCGCTCGTCCGCTACCGATAACGGCGATCTCGCGGCGATTCCGCCGCGGAGACCGCCATTATCGTTTACCCGACCGCCCACAGAAGAGATGGATATCTCGGTTGTGGCAGCAGCTGCTGCCGTTACCGAGATATCCATCCTCAAAGTGCCGACGTATACCTGCGGTGGGCGGTCGGGAAGTGGTTAAAAGCTGTTTTCCACTCATCACCAGATCGAATTCTTATGAGGTTGTAGGCACCCCTCAGATCTAATTTAGTGAAGATTTTTGAGGTCTGGAGTCGTTCGATGAGTTCTGGAATTAATGGTAGTGGATATCTGTTTTTTATGGTGATGTTATTGAGTGCACGGTAGTCGATAATTGGTCGGAGTGAGCCGTCTTTATTTTTTACGAAGAACATTGCTGCACTCGCTGGAGAGGTTGAAGGTCTGATAAAACCTTTTTTGAGGTTTTCGTCGATATAATCCTTGAGGTGTACAAGTTCAGGTTGAGATAATGGATAAATCCAAGCAGTCGGAATCGGTGCATCAGCTATGAGATCTATGTGGCAATCATAGATCCTGTGTGGGGGGAGCAAGTTTGCCTTGGTTTTGCTAAAGACATCGGCGAAATCATGTAGATAAGGTGGAAGATCAGGAGGGTAGAATTCTGTAAAAGAGATAGAACAATTAGGATAACAACTCTCTTTACAGTAAGAGGATTGTAAGGTTAAGGAACTTGTAGACCATTGGAAGGTAGGCTGATGAAGACGTAACCAAGGTAATCCGAGAATTATTGGAAATAGAGGTGATGGGATGACGTCAAAAATTAGGCTCTCAGTATGACCTGAACCGCAAGTCACCCAAAGGGGTGACGTTTGGAATGTAATTGGACCTGTGGGAGAACTGGAACCATCAATGAAAGTGAGTGACACAGGGGTTTGCTTGCACACACAAGGTATTTTATTAGATTCTACAATCTTTGAGTCAATAAAGTTTCCACAGGCTCCAGTGTCGACCATTGCTTCAATGGAGAACCTTTCTTGATCCCACTGTAATGTAAGAACAATAAAAATGTAACGGTTAGAAATAGTACCAGTGAAATTAAGTTTGTTTCTGTGGTGATCTTTACCTTTCGAATTCCTCTTAAGAAGGGGACAGGTGGATACAACGTGGTCAGGAGCTGAACAGTACATACAGAGGTTTTGGTCTTTGCGGCGTTGTTTCTCCGCTGTGCTTAATGGTCCTTTAATCGCACCAAGTTCCATCGGAAGCTCCTTGGGGGGAGATCTGGCTCTCCTGAAAGGTGAAGGAGAATACGCATTGGCCCGTTCAGCTCTTCTCTCACGAATACGTCGATCAATGGTGATGGACAGTTGCATTAAATCCTCTAGGGATGGTGGAAGTTCTACACGTGCGATTTCGTCTTTCAAAGTTTCCGTCAGGCCAAGCCGGAATTGGTTCCTGAGTGCGATATCCGACCACTGGGTCTCTCGACACCAACATTTGAATTCAGAAATGTAGTCCTCCACTGGTCTTTTCCCCTGTTTGAGGTTTCTGATGGAATTTTCAGCAGTCAACTGTTTATTGGGATCCTCATAGAGGAGGGACATTTCTGCGAGGAAAGTGTCCAAAGCTCCAAGGAGATCTCCGTGTTCTTCCAGATAGGCGTCGGCCCAAACTCTAGGTTCTCCCCTGAGGTAGGAGATGAGGGTGAGTGTAACGGTTACCACCGCTTACAACCTTCCATCCAACCACGACAAGCTTATCCGACACACCAACAACCAGGCAGACATGATCCATTCCATTTCCCAGAATAAACGAGACTGCGCTCCGTTCTCTTAGTTTCCAAAAAATGTATGAACAACTTTATTGGTTCTTAGCTTGCTTATATCCAGTACAACATAATGCAGTTAATCACAGGACAATGTAATCTCCACCCCCTTATTCACTCACTGAGGATAATTCTTTAATTGGTAGCTAGACATGACGGCACCGTATTATCAATAGGGTTCAATTAACCTTGAATAGTAACACAGACATCTGTTGAATAAGTTCTCTATACAGCTTTGTCACACAATGGCAGTGAGAGTGGGTGTCTTTACATTGAATAGCCAACACCTTAGGATATTTCAATAGCCTATTATACAAAAGGTATGACTCACTGGCTGACCTGGTCATGTCATCATGACTCCTTGTGATATCTCAGTCCTGCAATATGAAGTATTATTAATGTCCCATCTCATGTAATATGAATTATGATTCTTTGTCACCCTATGTACAAAAGTGACTCCTGTTACATGGCTCCCTCCTTGTGGAACACTCCGGCAGACCCGGCTTGATCCTTTTCGGGTCAACTTGGGGGATGTCCGGAACTAGGAGGCCGGAATGACGTCTGTTTGCCGGGATAACCCATCAGCATTGCCATTTTGCTTACCGGGCCGGTAGCTGATGGTGAAGTTGTAAGGTTGCAGGGCTAAGCTCCACCGCAGCAACCTACCATTGTCTCCTGAGACCCGATTGAGCCACACCAATAGGTTGTGGTCGGTGACTAATGAAAATTCCTGTCCGTACAGGTAAGGGTTCAACTTCTTAAGGGCCCAAACCAAGGCTAAACACTCCTTCTCCACTGCCGCATAGCTGACTTCCCGTGGGAGTAGTTTTCTGCTCAGGTATGCGACAGGGTGTTCTCCTCCATCCTCTCCGATTTGGCTTAGCACCGTCCCCAGTCCAAACATGGAAGCATCTGTGTGAACAAGGAAACGTCTGTTAGGGGCTGGAGCAGCCAAGACAGGAGCATTTACCAGTGCTTGCTTAAGGGCTAGAAACGCGGCTTCACAAGCTGGAGACCACAGGACCTGCCTAGGTAAATTATTTTTCGTCAGGTCCATCAGGGGCTTGGCGATGGCACTATAGTCGGGGACAAAACGTCGGTAGTACCCTGCAGTCCCCAAAAAGGCCAATACCTGGGTTTTAGTGTGGGGTGTGGGCCAGTTAGCTACTGCCTCTACCTTGGCTGGTTCTGGTCTCTGGTTCCCACACCCTACTCGGTGTCCCAGGTACTGCACCTCTGCCATACCTAGATGGCACTTGTCTGGTTTTAAGGTCAGGCCGGCGGTCTGAATCTTGTCCAGCACCACCCCTACGTGACACAAGTGCTCCTCCCAAGACTCACTGTAGATCGCAATGTCATCCAGGTATGCACAAGCAAAATCTTGGAAGCCATCGAGGAGCCTATCCACCATACGTTGGAAGGTCGCCGGGGCGTTTTTCATCCCGAATGGCATGACCTTAGACTGGTACAGGCCGAATGGGGTAACGAATGCTGACTTGGGGATAGCATCCTCGGCCAGGGGAATCTGCCAATAACCTTTACACAGGTCGATTGTAGTCAGATAAAGTCCCCTGGCTATATGATCTAGCAGTTCGTCTACCCGGGGCATCGGGTAAGCGTCAGTGGTGGTCTTCTCATTGAGTCGCCTGTAGTCCACACAGAACCGGGTAGTTCCGTCTTTCTTAGGCACTAGGACTACAGGCGAGGCCCAAGGGCTGTCCGAGGGCTCAATGACTCCTAACTGAAGCATCTCCTTTATCTCCTTCCGCATCCCTTCTCGGACGGCTTCAGGGATACGGTAGGGGGCCTGTCGAAGGGGTGCTTGTCCAGGGGTCTCGACCTTATGCACAGCCAGAGTCGTATAGCCCGGTTTTTGGGAGAAAGTTGCCTGTTTCTCCCATAGAAGCCGCTTAGCCTGTTCCTTCTTTGTGGGACTTAACCGGTCCCCTAGCTGTACAAGGCTAATGAGATCAGTCTGGGGGTCTCCCTCTAGTAAATCCGGGAGGGGCAAATTTTCGGAGTCGTCCGCAGCAGGGGCGCATACGGCAGCGACATCCTCCTGCCGTTCCTGATACTCCTTCAGCATGTTCACATGAAAGGTCCGCTGGATTCTTTCATCTGCACAGCTGGCAATGACATAGGTGGTATCACATACCTGGGCTACTACCTTATATGGGCCTTGCCAGGATGCCTGCATCTTGTCGGTCTTCACCGGCTTGAGCACTAAGACCTTCTGCCCAACCCGGAAGATACGCTGTCGGGCCCCCCGATCATACCATCTCTTCTGTCTCCCCTGGGCCGCCTGGAGATTCTCCCTTACCATCAGAGACAGTTGCTCCATGCGGTCCCTGAGTTCCAGGACATAAGGCACTATGGGGGTCCCCTCCCGTTCTGTCTCTCCCTCCCAGTGTGCTCTAATGAGATCGAGGGGTCCGCGCACCCTTCTCCCATAGAGTAACTCGAACGGGAGAAACCAGTGGATTCCTGGGGTACCTCTCTGTACGCAAATAGCAGGTGAGGCAGAAATCTCTCCCAGTCTCTGCAAGCATCCGAAAAGGTCCTCAGCATCTGCTTGAGGGTCCCATTGAAGCGCTCACAGAGACCATTCGTCTGTGGGTGGTAAGGTGAGCTAAGTAGGGGTTTAATATTGCACACCTTCCACAACTGCTGGGTGAGCACTGCGGTAAACTGGGTTCCCTGGTCAGAGAGGATCTCCTGAGGGAACCCCACTCTAGTGAATATCTTAACCAGGGCATCAGCTACTGTCTCTGCTTCAATGTTGGACATAGCGACTGCCTCTGGGTAACGGGTGGCATAGTCCACCACGGTGAGAATATACTTCTTCCTGGATGGACTAGGTCTGGCCAAGGGACCCACAATGTCAACAGCTATGCGGTAAAAGGGCTCCCCAATAATAGGCATAGACATAAGTCTAGCCTTAGGGTGGTCACCCCTCTTGCCTACCCGTTGGCATGTGTCACACGTTTGGCAGTATTGTCGCACATCCTGGTTAATATTGGGCCAAAAGAAATTCTGTGTGATCCTATGGGCTGTGCGACAGGACCCTAGATGTCCTGCTAGTGGTACATCATGCCCGATTCGCAGAATCTCCAGCTGGTATTTTTTAGGTACCACCAGCTGTCTTTTCTGTGAAGGGGCCTTACTTCTCTGGGCTGGCTTGGGGATCCTATACAGTCTGTCCCCCACCCATTCATAAAGCTCCCCAGCTATTCTCCTTTCCCGAGTATCTGCCTTAGCCCTATACCTCTGTAAGGTCGGGTCCTCCCGGGTTTCCCTCCCGAATACGTTTGGGGTATCCCAGCCTAGGGGCGCCTGATCTATAGTACATGTCGGGGAAGATAGTCCTACCTGGGTCTCAGCAGCAAGCGGGTCAGTTCCAGCATCACGGGCCTGGGCTCGGGCAGTCACTGGGTTGGCTTCATCAGGGCCCATGGGAGCGTAAGCAGAAACAAGAGGGGCCAAATCATTCCCCAGTAGTACATCCGCTGGCAAATCTTTCATCACCCCCACATTAACGTGTCCTGAACCAACCCCCCAATCCAAGTGAACACGGGCAACGGGCAGACGGAAGACAGTGCCTCCCGCCACTCTTACAGCTACTGTGTCTCCGGTGTGCTGGCTCTCTGGAATAAGGTTCTTCTGTAGCAGGGTCATGGTGGCCCCAGAATCACGTAGCCCATTGGCTACCTTTCCATTGACCCAGACAGTCTGCCTGTGTTGCTGCCTGTTGTCCCGGTTAGCTGCTTGTACTGGATCAGCCTCGTGCAGGATGCCCCAATGTTCTTCTTCCTCAACGCAGTGGGCCGCCAGCATGGGTGTGTGGGGGTTTCCCCTTTCTGGCTGTCTCCATGACTGTGACTGCCTGGCCGGATTCAAGGGAGAGTCTGACTTTTTGTGCCCTGGTTGTTTACACCCAAAACACTTGATGGGTTGTAAGTAGCCCTGCGAGTTGAACCTGGGCTGCTGAGGATATGGTGCTGTAGGACGGTACGACTGGGGTATGTAGGCAATAGCCGGAGGGGGTGCCGGGGATCGATAATCCACCCGAGCTGTTGTCTTGACCACAGAGTTATCCAGTTTGCGGGCGTCTGTGTATTCGTCCGCCAGGCGAGCTGCTTCCGGCAAGGAGAAAGGTTTTCGGTCCCGGACCCACTCTCTGACTTCCAGGGACAGTTTGTCAAAGAAGTGCTCCAGCAGGAACACCTGCAGCACCTCTTCCCTGGATTCTGCTTGACATCCATCGATCCAGTGGGATGCAGTGCGGTGTAGGCGGCATGCCCACTCGGTATACGAGTCTCCTGCTTGCTTGCTCGTTTCTCGGAAACGCCTCCGGTATGCCTCTGGTGTCACGGCATACCTGACCAAAAGTGCTTCTTTTACCAGTCCATAGTTCATAATATCCTTGTCTGGGATGGCCCTGAATGCTTCACTGGCCCGGCCGGACAATTTCCCAGACAAAATGGTAACCCATTCCTCGGTGGGTACCCGGTGTAGGGCACATTGCCGTTCAAAATCAGCAAGGTACCCATCAATCTCCCCTTCAGCTTCAATGAAATTCTTAAAAGCAGCAAAATGTATTTGTCTCCTTTCCGTTGGTGCTGCTGTGACTTCTGCTGCTGCAGAACCTCTTTGTGGTAGCAAATGTGCATCCACAGCAGCTATAACCCGGTCTATGATCTCCGGTGGAGGGTTAGGACCATAATGTGCCAGTCTCAGTTCAACAGCCCGATTAAAACTTGCCTCTTCAGGTGTCCTGTCTGTTACGCTGGGCCTTTCTGTTATGCTGGCCCTCTCCGCTCCATCCATTTGGACAAGTTCTGCAATAATGTCCATCTTCTTACGGTTGCTGGCCGGTCTGCCCCGGCTCTCCAGTAAGTCCTTGAGGGAAGAGCGCTTCATCCGTGCATACACCGCCTCCATTGTCATGTGTCCTTGTAGCCGTCCTTCTGAAGATGGAATCATCCCACTGCTGTGCCACCAATGTAACGGTTACCACCGCTTACAACCTTCCATCCAACCACGACAAGCTTATCCGACACACCAACAACCAGGCAGACATGATCCATTCAATTTCCCAGAATAAACGAGACTGCGCTCCGTTCTCTTAGTTTCCAAAAAATGTATGAACAACTTTATTGGTTCTTAGCTTGCTTATATCCAGTACAACATAATGCAGTTAATCACAGGACAATGTAATCTCCACCCCCTTATTCACTCACTGAGGATAATTCTTTAATTGGTAGCTAGACATGACGGCACCGTATTATCAATAGGGTTCAATTAACCTTGAATAGTAACACAGACATCTGTTGAATAAGTTCTCTATACAGCTTTGTCACACAATGGCAGTGAGAGTGGGTGACTTTACATTGAATAGCCAACACCTTAGGATATTTCAATAGCCTATTATACAAAAGGTATGACTCACTGGCTGACCTGGTCATGTCATCATGACTCCTTGTGATATCTCAGTCCTGCAATATGAAGTATTATTAATGTCCCATCTCATGTAATATGAATTATGATTCTTTGTCACCCTATGTACAAAAGTGACTCCTGTTACAGTGAGAATTCTAATCCTATCAGAATAATAAGTACGGGGACGTAGTTCAAACATCAAGCGACAAGAGCTGATGAATTGCCGGAAGAGTTTCCTATCCCCAGAGAAAGGTTCTGGAGAACAGACTTTTGGTTCTGGTCTCTCTCTAACCCGAGCAAGGTTCTGCTGGTGGAGAGCTTCATTCTCAAGGCGTAATTCATTTAAAGAGTTAGTTAGGGTATCTACCCTTTGAGTGAGTCCCAGTAGATGATTCGCTAAATCAGCGGGATCCATCTATATATATATATATATTTGGTCTGGTTATTCTGTAATGACTACGCTGTCACCATGAATAGGAGATGAAGGGTAGTCACTTGTTCTGGAGGATACTCAGATTAAACCACCTGGTTGCTCTAAGATGTTATACAGAGCTTATGGGGTTAATTCATCACAACCTCCTGTGAACTATCTCCTATTGATGGTGTGGTGTATCTACCATAGATTATTGGAGATTTCTGGTAAGGCGTTACAGTCTCTACAAACATATGATATCAGGCAATCTTGAACATATCACAGTATCCAATCCAGCATGAACAGTATTCCAGTATACAGGCTTGGTATGGTTAGTTGTGGGTACTTGCGGTTTAGATGTGATGTGGTTAGGAGTTCCTTCCTGGAGAGAGACTAAAAGCAGGTGCAAGATGCCTCTATGGTTCTGTAGATTGCCAGCTCTGTGGTCCAGGAGAAAGTCATAGATAGTAGCACGGTCCTTGGAGTAGAACCTGATCCTGTGATCCTGGTGATCTCCTCACCGGGTGAGGATCTGAGGGTCTCTGGAGGGGGTCTCGGGTCTCAGATGGCGGCGAGCGTCAACTTCAATAACCAGACACCCAGCCGCCATCAGAGGGGGTTTAAATAGCCAGCCTGTCGCGGGACACACGCTGGGCGCGCTTCCGCGTTCCAGCGTGGTGCGCAGGATTCGACGGCACGTCGGAAGTGACGAGGACAGGGTGCTAAATGGAGCGCAGCTGTCTAAGGATGGTACAGCTGCGCTCGTTCTGTACAAAGTAACGCCGATGGTGTTACATACAGACACCCCTCTCCCCAGCACAGACCCTCAGTGTTCCCCAGCAAAGATCCTCAGTACACACAACCGTTTTTTATGATGAGAAAAATGCAAATTTTAAATTGTTAGTAGTGATCTTGCGCTAAAGAAATAAAATGAATACAAAAACTACAAGAAAGTGACTAAGTGCTGTGCATAAATTGCAATGAAAACATTAGTGATACAGAAATGTAAACCAATAGGAAATCGGCAAACGAATGGTCAGCAAATGTAAACAGCATAAATATGTGATCAATAATCCCACAGTGCACCAAATCACAAAAAAGTGCAAAGTAGCAAAAGTAACAAAAATCGTGCGAGAATGCTCAGAAAACTAGAATAGTTTGTGGCTAAAAATGAAAAATGGTTCAATATAACAATGAAAAAAGTGGGATTGGATAAAACAAAAAATTTGATTAAGTACTGTGTTATCCCGTGAAGTTAGTAATCTTGATGAAGATGTTTCCTTTTTTTTTTTACCACCTCAGCTTTCACCAAGAACTAGAGACCCGCTCATGGTTCCATTGCTTCAACGTCTCTATTAACGGATTTGGTAAAAAAAAAAAAAAAAAAAAAGATGTTTCCTTAATTGTGGTATTGAACCATATTCAGTGTGCTCCACTAGAGATGTAGAGAACAGTTCGCCCGCAAACTATTCGCGGCGATTACGGCATGTTCGCGTTCGCGTTCGCCGCCGCGGGCGAACATATGCGATGTTCGACCCGCCCCCTATTAATTAACATTGAGCAATCTTTGACCCTCTACCTCACAGTCAGCAGACACATTTCAGCCAATCAGCAGCATACCCTCCCTAGTAGACCCTCCCACCTGTAGGGCAGCATCCATTTTACGTTCATTCTGCTGCTGGATTCTTAGTGAGAGGAGGGATAGTTTCTCTGCTGCCGATTGCATAGGGACAGTGTTAGCTAGGGCTCCTGAAATCCATTCCTGGAAGATTTATCTGATCTCTGCTGTTATAACAGCACTCCCAAGTCTCAAACAGCCCTTATTAGGGCTAATGAATCAGCAATCTTTTTTTTTTTAAATCAGTGCTGCGAGACTGTAATATCTTTTAGTCAGATAGATAGAGCAGCCAGCTTAGTTAGTTAATCTTACAGTGTGTAGAGAATATATATACATCTTAACAGTTGTACATATATTTATACACTGTATAGTTTAGTTAGATTAGAGGTGTGGGTTGCTGTGCTATATACAGGGAGTGCAGAATTATTAGGCAAGTTGTATTTTTGAGGATTCATTTTATTATTGAACAACAACCATGTTCTCAATGAACCAAAAAAACTCATTAATATCAAAGCTGAATATTTTTGGAAGTAGTTTTTAGTTTGTTTTTAGTTTTAGCTATTTTAGGGGGATATCTGTGTGTGCAGGTGACTATTACTGTGCATAATTATTAGGCAACTTAACAAAAAACAAATATATACCCATTTCAATTATTTATTTTTACCAGTGAAACCAATATCACATCTCAACATTCACAAATATACATTTCTGACATTCAAAAACAAAACAAAAACAAATCAGTGACCAATATAGCCACCTTTCTTTGCAAGGACACTCATGCAGCCTGCCATCCATGGATTCTGTCAGTGTTTTGATCTGTTCACCATCAACATTGCGTGCAGCAGCAACCACAGCCTCCCAGACACTGTTCAGAGAGGTGTACTGTTTTCCCTCCTTGTAAATCTCACATTTGATGATGGACCACAAGTTCTCAATGGGGTTCAGATCAGGTGAACAAGGAGGCCATGTCATTCGTTTTTCTTCTTTTATACCCTTTCTTGCCAGCCACGCTGTGGAGTACTTGGACGCGTGTGATGGAGCATTGTCCTGCATGAAAATCATGTTTTTCTTGAAGGATGCAGACTTCTTCCTGTACCACTGCTTGAAGAAGGCGTCTTCCAGAAACTGGCAGTAGGACTGGGAGTTGAGCTTGACTCCATCCTTAACCCGAAAAGGCCCCACAACCTCATCTTTGATGATACCAGCCCAAACCAGTACTCCACCTCCACCTTGCTGGCGTCTGAGTCGGACTGGAGCTCTCTGCCCTTTACCAATCCAGCCACGGGCCCATCCATCTGGCCCATCAAGACTCACTCTCATTTCATCAGTCCATAAAACCTTAGAAAAATCAGTCTTGAGATATTTTTTGGCCCAGTCTTGACGTTTCAGCTTGTGTGTCTTGTTCAGTGGTGGTCGTCTTTCAGCCTTTCTTACCTTGGCCATGTCTTTGAGTATTGCACACCTTGTGCTTTTGGGCACTCCAGTGATGTTGCAGCTCTGAAATATGGCCAAACTGGTGGCAAGTGGCATCTTGGCAGCTGCACGCTTGACTTTTCTCAGTTCATGGGCAGTTATTTTGCGCCTTGGTTTTTCCACACGCTTCTTGCGACCCTGTTGACTATTTTGAATGAAACGCTTGATTGTTCGATGATCACGCTTCAGAAGCTTTTCAATTTTAAGAGTGCTGCATCCCTCTGCTAGATATCTCACTATTTTTGACTTTTCTGAGCCTGTCAAGTCCTTCTTTTGACCCATTTTGCCAAAGGAAAGGAAGTTGCCCAATAATTATGCACACCTGATATAGGGTGTTGATGTCCTTAGACCACACCCCTTCTCATTACAGAGATGCACATCACCTAATATGCTTAATTGGTAGTAGGCTTTCGAGCCTATACAGCTTGGAGTAAGACAACATGCATAAAGAGGATGATGTGGTCAAAATACTAATTTGCCTAATAATTCTGCACTCCCTGTAAAGGGGTACAGTGTTGCAAGCTGCTGTGTAATATACAGGGATCCAGTGGTGCAGGGTGCTGTGTAATATACAGGGATCCAGTGGTGCAGGGTGCTATTTAAAGGGGCCCAGAGCTGTGGGGTGCTGTGCTAGTTAAAGAGGTACAGTGTTGCAAGCTGCTCTGTCTTCCAGTACTCCAGTTCTGAAAGAATCATCTGATCTCTGCTCCTTGTTAGGGCTAATGAATCAGCAATCATTTTTTTTTAAATCAGTGCTGCGAGACTGTAATATCTTTTAGTCAGATAGATAGAGCAGCCAGCTTAGGTAGTTAATCTTACAGTGTGTAGAGAATATATATACATCTTAGCAGTTGTACATATATTTATACACTGTATAGTTTAGTTAGATTAAAGGTGTGGGTTGCTGTGCTATATAAAGGGGTACAGTGTTGCAAGCTGCTGTGTAATATACAGGGATCCAGTGGTGCAGGGTGCTGTGTAATATACAGGGATCCAGTGGTGCAGGGTGCTGTGTAATATACAGGGATCCAGTGGTGCAGGGTGCTATTTAAAGGGGCCCAGAGCTGTGGGGTGCTGTGCTAGTTAAAGAGGTACAGTGTTGCAAGCTGCTCTGTCTTCCAGTACTCCAGTTCTGAAAGAATCATCTGATCTCTGCTCCTTGTTAGGGCTAATGAATCAGCAATCATTTTTTTTTTAACTGCAATAGAGAATAGCAGTTTTCTGCAGGTATTTTTTTGTCAGGCCTATAGCTTCTACTCTGCCAGCCTCTGCCAGTGTCACCAGTGCCACTCAGATCTGGTGGCACAGTACATTACATTTAAATAAAAAACACAATTTTAACTGCAATATAGAATAGCAGTTAGTTTTCTGCAAGTATTTTTTTGTCAGGCCTATAGCTTCTACTCTGTCAGCCTCTGCCAGTGTCACCAGTGCCACTCAGATCTGGTGGCACAGTACATTACATTTAAATGAAAACACACAATTTTGAATGCAATAGAGAATAACAGTTAGTTGTCTGTGAGTGTTTTTTTTGTCAGACCTATAGCGTCTACTCTGCCAGCCTCTGCCAGTGTCACCAGTGCCACTCAGATCTGGTGTCAATTGTCAAAGTACCTTGCACGCATAGTACAACTAAACTAATATAAAAAAAATGACAGGCAGAGGCAGGCCACCCCGCAGGGGCCGTCGTGGTCGTGGTGCGGGGATTCCCTTTGGCCCTAGAATATTACCTAGTGTTCAGAGGCCACGTACCCTGAACTCGAAAAGTTCTGAGGACATAGTTGACTGGCTAACACAGGACACCCAATCTACTACAGCTTACGCTGGGAACCTTGACACACCATCCTCCTCCAGCTCAGCTTCGGGCACCTCTCGCACCACTCGCCCACCTGCCGCCACCATCAACACTAGCATCACAGCTGCTTTACTTGATCTGTCAGAGGAGTTATTTACACATAATATGGAAGAAATGAGTGATGCGCAACAATTATTGCCAAGGGATGTAGATAAATGGGATATATCTCAGTCAGGCAGCATTACAAACATGGACGTATGGTGTGATGATGATGATGTTGTACCCGCTGCTGCTTTCTTTGCTGAGTTGTCAGATACAAGTGAATCAGTTAATGATGATGGACTGTTTGTGGTTGTTGGCGCTGCGTTAAACGGGGAGTTTGGTCTGTCAAAGTTTGGTCTGTCACTGTGAACCCTAAGCTTGTCTGTAACCCTAACCCTAACCCTATCTGTAACCCTAACCCTATCTGTAACCCTAACCCTAACTCTAACCCTAACCCTAACTCTAACCCTAACCCTTACAGTGCCTGATAGATACAACATCAAACGTGATGTTTTAAAGCACGTTATTCCAAACAATTTAGGGATGTTAGGTGATTTATGCCCTTTATGGATTAAAAACGGACTCTGCGACAACTACGTAATTTTCCATGGGAGTTTTGCCATGGATCCCCCTCCGGCATGCCACAGTCCAGGTGTTAGTCCCCTTGAAACAACTTTTCCATCACTTCGGTGGCCAGAAAGAGTCCCTGTGTGTTTTAAAATTCGCCTGCCCATTGAAGTCTATGGCGGTTCGCGCGGTTCGCCGGTTCGCGAACATTTGCGGAAGTTCGCGTTCGCAGTTCGCGAACGGGAAAATTTAGGTTCGCGACATCACTATCCTCCACCAGTCTCCCAGAACTCTCACCTCACTCTCATGTGGTATTAAGCAAATCAACTTATCGCTTTATCTCCAGTCCTCTCTGCTGCAAATGCTGAGACCCCTGCAATATGGTCACTATTGTACTCCTCTATCTCTTATGTTGGCACTATAACAACACGGGGGGGGGGGGGGGGAGAGCTCCAGCCCATGCCCAGGGTTTAAAGCAAGGAGGAGAGGAGGCTCCAATAGTGTAGTATTAAAAAACTGACCTTTTATTGTTACACAGATGTTAAATTGGACTCTTACCATGTTAAAAGACAAATTGAGCTTGTAAGGTATGAATGCAGTGGGATGCGCTGTCTTAAGCCTTGTACACACAATCAGTCCATCCGATGAGAACGGTCTGATGGACCATTGTCATCGGTTAACTGATGAAGCTGACTGATGGTCTGATGTGCCTACACACCATCAGTTAAAAAAACGATCGTGTTAGAACACAATGACGTAAAACACAAAGACATGCTGAAAAAAATGATATTCAATGCTTCCAAGCATGCGTCGACTTGATTCTGAGCATGCGTGGATTAAATTTAAAGCAAGTTAGCTTTTTTTTAACTGATGGTTAAATAACCTATGGGGCCCACACACGATCGGTTTTGACCGATGAAAACAGTCCATCAGACCGTTGTCCTCTGTTTAACCTATCGTACGAGGCCTAGCGGTTCCCTTCGCTCCTTCCTTTGTGCACAGTGAACATCATCAGATCTAGCAGATTTCTTAGCTTTAGCTTTCTTCTATTCACATATACTCACCAGTAGCGCAGAAGACACTGCATTTTTATTTTTTTAATTGGTCGTTAAAAACTATCGTGTGTAGGCTCGACGAAAAAAGTGGACATTAAAAATGTAGAACCTGCTCTGTTTTTTCTCGTCGTTTTTCACATCATTGTTTTTCTCATTGTGAAAAACGGTCGTGTGTAGGCTTTAACGACGCGGAAAAAGACGTGCATGCTCAGAAGCAAGTTATGAGAAGGGTAATTTGCATAATCAGCCCAAAGGGTGGCACTATTCGAATGGAACTTCCCATTTATAGTGCCATTGTACGCGTTGCCCGAGCATTTTCCATCACGATCGTATGTATGCAAGGCAGGCTTGAGAGGAATCACGTTGAGAAAATTTTTTTTTTTCTGCCCACCCAGTCCTGAGATTTGCCTGACTTTTTTTTTTATAAGGGGGCATACTTTTAGGCCTCTTGCACACTGGGAGTCTTTTTCTGCTGCATCTAGGGGAGTTTTGCATGGTTTTTGTTCTGCCTCTAAACTCCCCTGCCTCCAAACTCCTCTAAGCGCCTATGTGTGCATGGACACATAGCCTAACATGCATGGGTGTTTAGAGGCAGGAAAAAAAAACACGCAAAACTCCCCTAGATGCAGCAGAAAAAGACTCCCAGTGTGCAAGAGGCCTAAAAGTATGCCCCCTTATAAAAAAAAAAAGTCAGGCAAATCTCAGGACTGGGTGGGCAGAAAAAAAATCTTTTGGCAGCTAAAACAGCTCTTAAATTATTTCAATGCTGTATTTAGCTTTTTGACCTGAGTTGAGATTTAAATGATAGACCCTTTTTCTTATCATCTCCTGATATCAGTGCAGTTGCACTGCCTACTGATCTGCCCCTATTCTGCCCTTGGGGTCATCGGCACTGTCAACAGATTATGAAACATGTACAATCAAATACTTTCTAAAAGTAAAAATAAAAAGAACTTTAAATTGTTTTTTTTTCTCTTTTGATTACTCTAAAAGGTTTGTAACCCTTTCTAATAATAAAATGAGACAATTTTCTAAGTTGTGATGGACTATAACAAACATTGAGTACAGATAACGATGCTTGTTTTTTCCCCTTCTGACTCTGCTGTCGGGTCCTTGAAACTACTTGAGTTTGGTCTTTCGGCTCTGTCCCCCTTCTGCTCGTCATGAACTGTTAGCTGCTGTTTTGCTCTTGCGTCAGTCTAATGCTGATTATATCCGTACATCCTGTATGGAGTGCTTGAAGTACACTGTTTCAGTGATTTGTGAATGAAGAGCACTAAAAAGAAACAGAATAATACAGATAAATCCTTCAGTTGCTAGCCAGTAAACAGAACCCACAAATTAGCGTTGCATAACTTTATTAACCCGTGAGAACAAAAATGTGGGGGGTACAACATCTTCTGCCAGGTGGTAGTTCTGGTACAAGCTCCAGAATTCCCATTCCCAAGTAGAAACAGGTCGGGCCTTCCATGTGTCTAGATTTTCTTTAACTATTTTTACATTACTATTGCAGATGTTACAAATGTGCCTAGTTTTTATCCTGTTATACTGTAATGTTCTCTGATTAAAAGGGTTGTAAAGGTAAAAAATGTTTTCCCTAAATAGCTTCCTTTACCTTAGTGCAGTCCTCCTTCACTTACCTCATCCTTCCATTTTGCTTTTAAATGTCCTTATTTCTTCTGAGAAACCCTCACTTCCTGTTCTTCTGTCTGTAACTCCACACAGTAATGCAAGGCTTTCTCTCTGATGTGGAGAAAGCCTCCTGAGGGGGGAGGGGGCGAGCAAGAGGGTCAGGACGCCCACTAACACACAGCTCCTTTCTCTATCTGCAAAGTAGAGAGTGTCCTGATTTGCCTGCTCGCCCCCTCCCACCTCAAGAGGCTTTCTCCACACCAGGGAGAAAGCCTTGCATTACAGTGTGTAGTTACAGACAGAAGAACAGGAAGTGAGGATTTCTCAGAAGAAATAAGGACATTTAAAAGCAAAATGGAAGGATGAGGTAAGTGAAGGAGGACTGCACTAAGGTAAAGGCATTTTTTACCCTTACAACCCCTTTAACTATGTCTACAAATCCTCCTTTATATTACATATAAGTTATCTTATGCATATTGTTTTTTTTTTTATCTCTCCCCTATGTAATGGAGGCCGCATGGTCCACATTCTGTATGTGATTTTAAGCTTTGAGCACAGATTTTACTCTGTTTACAGTGCGATTGTTGTATATAGCTAAGCTTGGTTACCTTTTGTGTGTATAATTGTTTTTTGAGCCTATAGACTGTGTCAAGACACTTGTAGCTTTTAAGTCAAGTAGCCCGCAATTCTCTCTACAAATGTAAGTCATTCCAAAATGATATCTTATGATAATAATAATCATGGTTTATAAGAAGAATTTTACAATAAAAGCAAAACAATAAATTGTATCAGTTCAAGAAAGGCTTAATTTCTCTGTCCTCATCTTCTACCTTTTCCAAGGTTTCTTTATAACAACAAAGCTGCCAAAATATGCAACCAGATTTCCTCTCTCATAGGTAATTAGAAATGAGATCTGGAAAAATAGATGTCACTTACATCATCACCTGGTGGTGATATTTGGTATTGCAATTCAACAAGAACAGTGTTTTTAAAGCAGGGGTCTCAAACGGGTGGCCCCCAGCTGTTGTAAAACTACAAATCCCATCATGTCTCTGCCAATGGGAGTCATGCTTGTAACTGTCAGCCTTGCAATGCCTCATGGGACTTGAAGTTTTGCACCAGCTGGAGGGCCGCCAGTTTGAGACCCCTCGTTTAAAGAATAACTAAACCCAAGAACCTACATTTTATATACTGCAGTTTACCAGTCCTTAGATGTGGTCCAAACTACTGATTTTCCTTGTAATTGAGACAAAGGCAGACATATTTGATTGTGGAGTGTGACAACCATAGCTCCTCCATAGATACTGTGGAGGGAGCGTAGCCACCCAGGGACAGGAAGTGTGTTATTTGGAGGATTACCAGGTTGATTAATGGAAAAAGCCTGAAAGGAGAAAACATGCAGCCACCTTATCTAAGGACTGTAAAAATGCACTTTAACTCAAGAACAATTGTTTTTGTAAGAATGGGCTTCAGTCTGCCATGCATATCATCACCTAGGAAGGGATACAAGTCTTGGGCCCAGATTCACAGAGAGATGGGCGCACATTAAGCTGCCGTAGTGCAAACGCCATACGCCACGCCAACGTAGCGCGGAGAGGCAAGCATTGCATTCAGCAAGCCAGTGCTCCCAACGCTGCGCCAGCGTGGCGTGGGTTTCGAAGGCGCATGCGGCGTAGGTGGAAGTGGGCATGACCCCATGCAAATGATAGTCCGAACATGGTGCAGTGTTTTACACCCAGCATATCAGGAACTGCGCATGCGCCGTGATGTTGCCGCATGCACAGCACCCTTATGCGCCTGCTCACAACCACGCTGGCACAACTGCCTAAGCTATGCCGAATCACCACATACGCCGTGAACTTAACGTACGCCCAGCCAGACACGTCCAATGCACAATACGCCGGCTTGTGTTCCCTGGTGCAGACCTTTGCATGTCTGTTGCTGGGTTGCACCTCATCTATGGGGAATAACTTTACGCCAGATGTACAACTTACGCGCACCTCACGTAGCATGCGTCGGGTGCACTCACGTTCGTGAATCGCCGTATTTCCCTCATTTCATGTTTGAATGCCTAATCAATGGGAGCAGCAGCATGCGTCCAGCCCATATTTGCGCCCACGCTACGCATGCAAGCTACGTCGGCGTAGGGTGGCCAGTTTTTAGGTGTATGTTGGTTTGTGGGTCTGATGCACACATACGCCGGCGCACGTTTGCAATTACGTTGGCGTAATGTGCTATACGTTGGCGTAAGTGCTTTGTGAATGTGGGCCTTGTTCTCCAGGGGATCTGTTGAAGATGGTTTAATTTAAATGGTAGAGGGATATCATTTCAAAGGTAACGTCTGATTCACTATACACTTTTTTATGTTTGATTTGAATAAACTTATTTGCAAATGTAACTTGACAGCAGTAAAGGTCAATACAAATATGAACTATTGTATTAATAATTACATTATAATATTTCTAAGGTTACAGCAGCTGTGAGCCATGTAATCCATGTGACTGATTTATAAATAATTTAGCTTTAAGTATGCTGAAAAGTGTTACAAACACTGAAGAGATAATACATCTCTGATTATGGGTTATAGGTTAGATCAATGTTCATTTTTTTTGATTGAATGTGTATCTGTAGTAAAATAAAGCAGGCAGCAATTAGTAACAGGTGAATTTATTCCAGTGTGGGTCATCACATAAAAGTGTTAACAATCAGGAAAAGGAATAACATTATCAATTATAAAAAAAATACGATGAGGTGAGATAAGGTGAGATTACACTTAAATTGATTTCTTCAAAGTTACAATGGCTGGATAAAAGCATTATTGGGTCTCACCCACTGTGGACAGGGGCTTGTTGGCCATTGATGGACCAGCAAAGGTAGTTGTCAGGCACCAACTACTAAAGCAATTAATAATAAAAAAAAAATTAAATAAAAGCTGGAACAAGAAAAAAAAAATGATTAAAATTTGATTAAAAGTTGACGCCCGCGGGTTTTAGCTGGCGGAGTTATCAAACTGGAGCATAGTGCATAGAAACTAACAAGCTTCCATCTTCAGCTTGTTTGTTTAAATTGGTTGTAAATCTCAGCCAATGAATATGAACAATACATATCCCTCTACAGTATAGAGCACTAGGTGTAATTTCTGTCTGCTGTTTTGTTCCTCTGCTAAGGTGTGTTTTTAGAATTAGCGCCCACTCTCTTCTGCCACTTTCTATTGGAGGAGAATCCTTCCTCCAGCACCTGTTGAGGACCCTGCTCCCAATGACAGGAGTGACTTGTGTCACTTCTTTCAGTAGGGGAGCCAGAGAACAGAGCAGTCGAAGCTGCCAGTGCGCCCTTTCCATACGTCAACACCGCGCCTGGGGCATGTCCCCCTTCTGTGCCCCCTTGTCCTTCCCCCAACTATACAACCCATCTGGAAGGTTACAGAGTTTGACCTCTTTCATAAGTGGCCCTGTGGTGACAAAGTGATCTCCAGTAGTAGTAGGCAACCCCTTAGCCATGTTATTCTTAGGAATTGACCTCTAATGCCTCGTACCCACGACCGATTTTTCCCGACGGGAAAACTGCCATGTTTTCTTTTTTTGGGAAAACCGGTCTTGTGTATGCTCCATAGCAGTTTTCCTGATAAGAAAACTGCCGCCAAAAAAATATAACCAGCTCTCTTTTTTTCCATCGTGATTCCTGATGGTCGTTTTCCCGTCGTGAAAACCGCCCGTGTGTATGCTTTTCTGAGGAAAAAAAAATGTGCATGCCCAGAATCAAGTATGAGACGGGAGTGCTCGTTCTGGTAAAACTAGCGTTCGTAATGGAGATAACACATTCGTCACGCTGTAACGAACTGAAAAGCGCAAATTGTCTCTCACTAAACTTTTACTAACATGAGGATCAGCAAAAGCAGCCCAAAGGGTGGCGCCATCTGAATGGAACTTCCCCTTTATAGTCCCGTCATACGTGTTGTACTTCACCGCGCTTTGGTCGGGCGGGATTTGGCATGAACGTCTGTATGCAAGGCAGGCTGGAGAGGAAAGGTTTTTCCTGACAGGAAAACCGGTCGTGTGTACGAGACATAAGTCTCTCACTTGAAAAACTGTCCCTGGCATACAGTAAAATAAGAAAAAACTTTCCTATAAAAGAACTTCAAAGGGAATGTAATCTCAATACAAAATTCTTCTCAAGCTAAACTAGATAAACATTTTATTGTTGGTAGGTGGATATTTCTTCACAAAGTTAACTTTGGAAAGCATCCATTGGACTAAACAAGCTGATTACCAAAAGGCTATTGATAAACTATTCAGATTTTTCGACGGGGATTGAACATATAGATCTGAACTGACCACAAAATAATCCTTTTGTGGTAAGGATCGATCATCAATTTACGATTGATCACCAATTTAAAGACATTGGGGTTGACCAGGGGTACATGATAATACTTGATGAAGAAGGAGAATTGTCATACAGCCCTGTTTCCGGTCTTTATGGAACACAATATTCCTGTAAAAACTATTTTTTAAGGTATCTACTACTTCCTATAGATAAATCAGCAAAAAAGGCAATGATCTTGTCATGTTTATGGGAGCTTTAGATGTTACAGCAAATGACAATATAACTGACTGTTCAAAAATAACAAAAGAATGATTATCTATGAAACAAACTGGATTCTGGATTCTCTCTAGGCGTCAACATTTATTAACACTAGATGGCAATGTATTACCATAGATAACATTAGGCAGCGCAGTCGGTTATGAGTCATTTCCAAAATACATTCTAAAGTACTACTAACATAGACAACCATGATATGGCTTCTCTCATTATTATTATCAATTATATAAATGTAACACAAGTGAACACCAACTTTAACACGCTAAATAAAATCAAATTCAAGTAGTCACTCCTCCTATCAGGACATTAAAGAAGGTATTTAAAGGACATTTTTCACCATGAAAAGAGTTTGAATGTACAGCAGTTCACTAAATAGATATGCTATTCTTCTATTGGGGTTGATTTACAAAAGACAAATAGATTGTTCAAAAAGAGTGACAATTTTGAAAAAAAAATATATATATTTTTTACATTCTGCTATAAAACATACCCAGTAAAAAAATCTAATTTCTTCATAAATTTAGGCCAATATGTATTCTGCTACATAGTTTTGGTAAAAAAAAGAAAAACCCCATTAAAGCGGAGATTCACCCAAAATTCATTTTTTCACATTAGCTCCAGCATACTGCTAACATTTGCAGTATGCTGTTTTTTTTTTTGCTACTTATCGTTATACGAGGCCTTGTTATCCGACTCCGAGTGGGCAATCGTGACGGCAGTAGGCGTTTCTAAACGAAGAGGAGTTGATTGACGGCTGCTAAGGCGCGTCACGGCTTTCCGAAAATACCCGAAGAGACACTCAGGCATTTATGGCGCCTGCGCTTGCCGTGTAGAGCTGACTGGGCAGGCGCCGTAAACACCCGAGCAGCCCGTCATTCAACGCCTCTTCACTTAGGAACGCCTACACAAGGAAGTAATCCCCCGCTCGGAGCCGGATAAACAATAGCTCGTATAACGATAAGTACAAAAAAAAACAGCATACTGCAGATGTTAGCAGTATGCTGGAGGGATGTAGCTAATGTAAAAAAGTTTATTTTTGGGTGAACCCCCACTTTAAGCGTATATTGGTTGATTTGTGCAAAAGTTATAGCGTCTACAAACTATGGGAAATATATATTTTTTATTTTACTAGTAATGGCAGCGATCAACAACTGCGATATTGTGGCAGACAAATTGGACACCTAACTGACACTTTTCACAATTTTTGGGGACCAGTGACACTAACACAGTGATCAGTGCTAAAAAACTAAAACTAAAAAATGGATATCGTTGGTTCATATCTATCTGTGAGCTAACAAATTATCCAAAGTGCTAAACAAACAAACAAATTATTTCCTTACATATAATACAAAAAAACACATGTCAAAAAAAGATGCATATACATGATGTCACGTGACCAAACGTGTAGGGCGGGTTAAGGTCGCTGTCATCACGCATGTTGGTATTGCACTTGCGACCCAGAACACTGGCCGAAGTCGATAGGATCATGAACAAGCACTGTCACCCTAGTGTTGGGAATGACACTTTGAAAATGTGAGTTTCCTGGAAGGTTTTTTAAAATAAAGCCTGATTTTTAGACTTGGACTATGGAAGCTTCATTTCTTCTATCCTCCTTTCATGCATGATCACATTATACATTTGAGTTCTCTGTAAGCAATTGTGTATCAAGCAGGGGATGTGGAGCCATTGATTGAGGAGATCAGCATTTTGCATATTAGCTGGTTTATAATTTTAGTGTGATCGGTAGTGGATTCACAACCAGGTGTGATATACACAGTGGCAGAATGAATATACCTTTGAGAAGTTTACACAGCAAAGGGTTGAACTGTTGATGAGCCTTTTTTTATTATTATATCATTTACAATATTTTTCATAACATGTATTTTATTGGTGGCTATTGCAAATTTTTGCACATTATATCAATTGCACGATTTTGCGTGTTGGTACTTTTTGGATACATACTGTCCAGATATTGTATGCACGTTAGTACTTTTGATATGCATCTTTTTTTTTTTTCTTTACGTATGTGTTTTTTGTATTATAAGTGATGAAATAATTTCATTCTTTAAAGATAGAAGGGAAAGGTTTGGGACTTTGCATGAAACACTTGGGGATAGTGCTTCCATCCCTGGTATGTGGAAATAAAGAGGGGGGGCTGGAGTAATGGGACTTTAAATGAGACAGTTGACAGGTAGAGGTTGAGTTAAAAGAACAGGTCAGTTTATTACATGTATAAATACTGAAGCCTCAGCAAAGTGAGTGGTAGCATGCGCGTGTGTGCATGTCGTACCTACATAATAAATGTACATTACAGTGAACATGATAAACATAACAGAGGATGGAAATACCAAATAACATTGTGTGGACTAGACAATACGTAGCAACAAGGTATAAAAAAGATATATAAAATATGATATGCTTCATAAATTTGGATAGAGTAAAGTCCTATTAGCAAATAGCTAATTTCATTCTTTAGCACTAGCACTTTGGATAATTTGTTAGCTCAGTCTAAGGCCGCGTACACACGACCAAATCTGTCTGCTGGAAACGGTCTGCCAGACCGTCCCAGCAGACAGATTCGATCGTGTGTACGGGCGAGCAGACGGATTTGGCCAGCCGACAGATTTGAAATCATGCTTACCAATCTGTCGGCTGGGAACCCGTCCGCCCGACATGTCTGCTGGTTAGTACGCTAACCAGCAGACATGTCTTCTCGCACACGCGCCGAATGATTTCGACGCATGCGCGGAAGTGTTTTACTTCCTGGTGCGGTGACGTGGCGGCGTCAACGTCACCGCCACGTCAGCGCGCTGTCTGCTGGCGGGGATTTTGGTTTGCTCGTGTGTACGCGCGAGCAAACCATAATCCAAGCAGACAGATTTGTTCAAATCGATCGGTCCGACCGATTTGAACAAATGGATTGCCTCGTGTGTACGAGGCCTAATAGATAGATGTATACCAGCGATAGCCATTTTTTTATTGATCACTTTAAATGTCAGAATTGGCCTGGACTGGAACTGGTTAAAGAAAACAAGAGCCAGTAACTTTTAATGTTCTGCCTAATTCCTTCCAGATATTTCTGTTTAAGCTAACTGTACCATTGTTTCATTTGTTCTTGTATAAGCCACATAAAGTTCTGCTATTACCATATATTTTGAACAAATGAATCTGTTGCTATTTGATGTTACCTTAAAAAAATTATTATGTTGCATTAACCAGTTTGTGAGAATTTTGTAATTTATGTATAGTGACCCTTTAAGCATCACCTTATTTGGCTTTTGGAGATTGTACCAGGAAAGGAACATGAACTGATAACTCCGGGAAAGTGCTGATTGTAATTCAATTAAGCTGTGAAAAAACACAAAACCAGCACATTCCTCAAAAAGTATTTAGTGGTTAACGGTCATTCTCACAACAGATAGATGGCGAGAAGTTTTTGACCTTTCGAACTTTTGAATCATCAGTTGTGGATATTTGTACATGTTAAAATACAAGTTAGCATCCATTTTTCCCACAGATGGGGAACAAGCTTCCTCGAGTAACTTTGACAGTAGTGAAAGCTAAATCTTTTGCACATAGCTGATCAGTGAGCAGTGGCGTTGCTATGGGGGTGCAGGGGGAACTGCTTTATCCGAGTGATATCTGCCACAGGGGTGACACCAGGGCCACCGATAGGGGGGTACCACTGGGCCTCCTGTAGGGTCCCGGGTACCAGAGGGATCAGTGCGGCAGAACGGGTGGACAATTACAAAATGGTTAATCTTAGTATGAATACAACTGTTCTGTAAAGCCCTCAGAGGACCTTAGTGAACAAAGAGCATCATAAAGGCCAAGGAACACACCAGACAGGTCAGGGATAAAGTTGTGGATAAGTTTAAAGCAGGGTTAGATTATAAAAATATATCCCAAGCTTTGAACATCTCACAGAGCAATGTTCAATCTATCATCTGGAAATGGAAAGAGTATGGCACAATTGCAAACCTACAAATACATTGCCTTTTACCTAAACTGACAGGCCTGGCAAAGAGAACATTAATTAGAGAGGCAGCCAAGAGGCCCATGATAACTCTGGAGGAGCTGAAGGGGTCCACAGCTCAAATCTGTCCACAGGACAACTGTCATGCACTCCACAAATCTGTCCTTTTTGCAAGAGTGGCAAGAAGAAAGCCAATGTTAAAAGAAAGCCATAAGAAGTCCCGTTTGCAGTTTGCGAGAAGCCATTTGGCGGACACAGCAAACATGTGGCAGAAGGTGCTCTGTTCTGATGAGACCAAAATTTTACTTTTTTGCCTAGAAGCAAAACGCTTTGTGTGGCAGAAAACTAACACTGCACATCACCCCAAACAAACCATCCCCACTGTGGAAATGGTGGTGGTGGCAACATCATGATGTGGGAATGCTTTTCTTTAGCGGGGACAGAGAAGCTGGCCAGAGTTGATGGAAAGATGGATGGAGCCAAATACAGGGCAATCTTAGAAGAAAACCTGTTAAGAGTCTGCAAACGACTTCTGGGGCAGAGGTTCACATTCCAGCAGGACAAGACACTAAACATACAGTCAGATCTACAATGGAATGGTTTTGATTAAACCATATTCATGCGTTAGAATAGCCCAGTCAAAGTTCAGACCTAAATCCAATTGAGAATCTATAGCAAGTCTTAAATATTGCTGTTCACAGACACACTTCATCCAATCTAACAGAGCTTGCGTTTTTTTTTGCGAAGAAGACTGGGCAAAAATGTCTCTCGCTAGATGTGCAAAGCTGGTAGAGACATACCCAAAAAGACTTGCAGCTGTAATTGCAGCGAAAGGTGGTTCTACAAAGTATTGACTCAGGGGGGCTGAATACAAATGCACGCCACACGTTTCACATATTTATTTGTAAAAAAAATCGAAAACCATTTATCATTTTCCTTCCACTTCACAATTATGTCCCACTTTGTGTTGACAAAATCACACAATGATTGTAACATGACAAAATGTGGATTTCAAGGGGTGTTAATACTTTTTCAAGACACTGTAGTAACATATAGATATTATAATACACATATAACACATATAGTGCATAACATAAATAAATATATATATATATATATATATATATATATATATATATATATATGTATATATATATATATATATTTTCTAGTCCTGTCCAAGTTGTCAATTCTTGTTCTCTTTTGTTTGGAAGGCCGGCTGACCATTGTGTGGGCAGGCTAATTGCACCAAGTTGATCAACTTGGGTACAACCAGACTGCCAAATTCACTTGCGATTATCGCTAGTGGGTGCTATAGCAAGCAATAATCACTGTCTTTTCCCGGTGGGGACGGGTGTCCACACCCGCCCCCACCAGGAGCAGACAATTGATGGGCAGGAGGGATTTCCATGTCAGCACTGTCTGTGTTGATGGGGAAATCGTGCAAATTTCCTTCCTGCAACCTCGTAAATTAACCTTTAGAAGTTGACCAAGTGATAGAATACAATGCCAATTTCTGTATAATTAATATCTTTATTTAAAAGTGCTTACTTAATTGTGTGTGGGAAAGCAGATTTCCTATCTTCAAGCTTAAAAGACTTTACAACAAACCCCAATATGAGTATAACACTATACCTATATACCGTACACGCCTCTTACAATTAAGATCTATTCACTGTTCCTCCTAAATCCCAAATGTTCATCCAACTATATAACCTATAAGTCAGTGGTTCTCAACGCCTGTCCTCAGGCCAGATTTTAAGTATTACCTTGGGGAGATGCAGATTGGAATACTGCAATCACTGAGCAGCAAATTATATCACCTGTGATGCATTTTAATTAGCTTTTAAACCTGACCTGTTAGTGGGTCCCGAGGACAGGAGTTGAGAACCACTGCTATAAGCAAATATCTAAGATAATATTGTGCACAATATTTCAAAAATATTAAAGTAGATGTTCGGTCTACTTGCTTATGTGGCTAGGGTTGCCACCTCATCCCTTTAAAACCGAACACATAATAATTACACAGGCTCTGTGGCTGACTAAGGTGGTAATTAAACTCAATTGGTGCCTTACCTGCATTAAATTATCCTCAGAACCTGTGTAATTCATAAGTGTTCAGTTTTAAAGGGATGAGGTGGCAACCCTATATGTGGCTCTGCCCCCTGAGGTGCTGCCATTAAGATGTGTGCACAGACGCGTCTACAAGTTCTGCCCAGCCTTTGGGAAAGTCTGATGATAAGAGAAGGAGGGAGGAAGAGGCAGAGGAAGACAATGTCAGAGTTGGGGTGAAGGTCTGGTGTAAGGCTGGAATTACATGTTCCATATGCATGCACCACATTGGGTAAAGCACATATATAGGTGTGAATCAGCCCATATAGTTTCCCTTTCCCTATCACACTAAACTGTAGCACATAGAAGGAATCCAATTTATACTTAAAATGTATTTTAATTTAGTACAATGCAAACAATTTCATTTTGCTACATCAAAAAAGAAAAATGTGAATAGACCCCCAAACATAAAGTGCAATAAATATTTATCAAAAATGCATTTAATGTTTTGTGAATATAAAGTGTTCACAGTAAATGTTCGTCACCAAAATATTTCACAGATGTGCACCAAAAAAAGCCAACTGATGCCACAAGAGCAGCCCTCCTTCCATTTCTTTTATTGGACCACCTCTAACAGCCCTGTGAAATTACAATTACTGGATCATATTGATCCCTATCCATATATAAGATGAAAATGTATTTGTGATATATCGGCCCTCCTTGTTCAACAATCAATGAATGTTCAATTAAAGTGACACACTATTTAATTTACGTTTCCCCTTCTATTTCTGTATGTGGATGTACTTTCTTCTAATTGATAAACAGCTGCCACATGACCCAGATCTTTACCAGCATGTCTGCAGGGAAACAAAAGCAAAGCTTCTGCCGGTCACATGTTAAAAAACAAAACAAAAAAAAAAAAACGTTGGGATACAGAGTAAAAAATAAATAAATAATACCAATAAACTGTTTTAAATTGTCATACAAATAAATATTTGAAATACAATCTTTATTATTTTTGGCAATAACATGGTGTGCGCAGATTTCTGCCAGTCAGGCTGTGTCAAGCTGAGTCTTAGGCCTCGTACACACGAGTCAATCGATTTGTTCAAAACGGTCTGTCCGACCGATTTGAACAAATCTGTCTGCTGGCATTTTGGTTTGCTCGCGTGTACACACGAGCAAACCAAAATCCCCGCCAGCAGACAGCGCGCTGACGTGTCGGTGACGTGGCGGTGACGTTGACGCCGCCACGTCACCGCACCAGGAAGTAAAACACTTCCGCGCATGCGTCAAAATCATTCGGCACGTGTGCGAGAAGACATGTCTGCTGGTTAGCATACTAACCAGCAGACATGTCGGGCGGACGGGTTCCCAGCCGACAGATTTCAAAGCATGCTTTGAAATCTGTCGGGTGGCCAAATCCGTCTGTTTGCCTGTACACATGATCGAATCTGTCTGCTGAAACGGTCTAGCAGACCGTTTCCAGCAGACAGATTTGATCGTGTGTACGAGGCCTTAGAATAACAGGGAGGAGAAGCTTTCATCAATGAAGATGTAATACCCCACCCCTATTGTGTTTAGTGGGTTGTTATCTACCACTGTATATATGTCAACATGTGTGACTCTCAACATGTGATAGGGAGGAAATGCTCAATGTAGAAACTCACTAAAAACTGAGCATGTGCAGAATGTGCCATCACTGCTCTGCAAAAAATCCCCAGCTGCATTGGGGATTTAGGGAAAATAGCATAGAGCAGGATCAACCATTTTTTTTGCCAGAATACAGAAAACAAATCACGTAGCACTTACGTCAACATATCTCGATATACGCCGTACTGACCTAACTAAGATACGCTTAAAATCCGGCTTCAGTCCACCAACGTATTTTGCCTACGCCGGCGTATCTTGGGCACATAGTTACGCTGGACGCCCCATTGCAAATATGCAAATGAGGGAGATATGTCGATTTACGAACGTAGATGCACCCGGCGGAAATGATACGCGGTTTGCGTAAGGCTTACGTCCGGCGTAAAGTTATTCCACATATAGGAGGCGCAACCCATGCAAAGGTATGGGCCAGGCAACAGCCGTCGTATTTTACATCGTTTACGTAGTAATACGTGAATAGGGCTGGGCGTAGGTTACGTTCACGTCGTAGGCAGTGATTCGACGTATCTTAGCCAGTTATTTCGACGTGGTTGTACGCATGCGCACGGGGATACGTCCAAGTTACGACGCATGCGCCATTCGTTTTAAGTACTTGGATGACGCTCAGCCCATCATTTGCATGGGGTCACGCTTCATTACCATGCATCACGCCCACTTCCAACCCACTTCCACCTACTTTGACTTACGTCGGCTTACGCAGACGAATATTTGCTATGCCGGCGCAACGCTGGGCGCATTTCCTTTGTGAATTTCATACTTGCCTCTCAACGTTGCGCCGGCGTATCGTAAAGAAGATACGCTATGGCGGCATAAGGATGCGCCGATGGCTGTGAATCCGGGCCATAGTGACTGAGTATGAACAGCATTTAATACAGCATTTTTGAGTTTTTTTTTTAATAATGTGGGTTTAGTGACACTTTATTACTCCAACTCCAGATTATTTTTACAATTGACTGGTGAAAAAACAAACAAAAAGAGAGTCCCATAGTCCTCAAACTTTGCAAGTGATAATAGTGCAGCACAGGGAGAGTGCACAGGATGTTAACAGCTCACAAGATTTCTGGCAGGATTGACGGGTATTTTTCAAGCATATATATAAAAAATATAAAAATATAAAAAACACTTAATAAAGAAGGAAACACATAAAAAAAGTTCTTTGTTAGGGTTAACATACTCTTTGTTTTAAGTAAAGCTATGAAACATTTTTTGTAATTAAACAATGGTGAATCAGTCAATGATTAGATTGAATTGTATTATATACTATAAAAAAAAAAATCTGATCCCATACTTGACACACAATTTAGCTTACTGATATAAATTGCATAAAACCAGATTTAGCAATGCCATTGAGATATTTTGTTAATATAAACTCTAGTTTAGTAAAAATAATTATTAAAACTGTGCAGTGGATTCAAGTTTCCAACATTTGCAGGACATTATCTAGTCAAGTATTTGCTTAATGATTAGAGTTCAAGGAGAGTAATTTACTATTTTCATTTAACAAGGAAACTTTCCTTATACTTCCTTTTATGTAAAAACCAATCCACTTGACTTGTATGATACCTTTAAATTACAGTGTATTTTTACTCTTGAACATCATGCATTGCTTGCTCTGTTGTTTGATGTCGGCGTAAAAGCAGCAAAGTGTTCTTTGTTTATTACGAATGGACGTTTTTACCATTAATATATCTAATGACTAAGGAAGCTTCCATGCACTAAACATCAGATCATAATAATGGCTATATGCATAGTACTAAGTGGTGATCATTTAAAAAATTGGCCAGGATTACTATCTATAGATTATTCAAGCTTCTGCTAACACTTTTACCTGGCTTACCTAAAATATCTGTTATGATAAACAAAATTATTATATTTTGCTTTATAATTTGAGTCTACTGCAAACTGACTAAAAAAAATAAAAGTCTTGGAAGGACAACTGTTGGTTCAGATATAACTTAAAGAGTAAGGGCCAGATTCAGAGAGCCGTAACTCCTGTCTAACTGGTGTTAGACTGGAGTAATTTCAAATTACGCACGTTTTTTAGCTAGTCTGAAACCTTAAACCATGAATAGACGGCTGCGGGCTTCAATTCGACTGGATTACGTGTTCGTACGCCTTCGGATCTACGCTGCAATAAAATTGCGGCCTCTGGGTGGACTTCCCGTAGTTTTCCGCGTCGGGGTATGCTAATGAGCTTTTTACCAGCGATCCCAGAAATTACGATCTTCAATCGCAATCTCTTACGGCATCTTAGTCATCTTTTTTTTGCGTAACACTATACCAGCTTTTTGCTGCTCTAATATTAGACAGCCCATGTTAAGTATGGCCGTCGTTCCCGCGTCGAATTTCAACGTTTTCCGACGTCCGGGATAGGAATGTCCGTAAACGACGCTACTCAAACAACGAATGACGTAACGACGTGATTTCGCGCAATACACGGCGGGACATTTCTGAACGGAGCATGCGCAGTTCGATCGCCGCAGCGACGCGCCTAATTTAAATGCTTCACGCCCCCTAATCGCGTATTTCGATTACGTGGCGAGAAATAGACTACGCCGCCGTAGCGTACGGGCAAAAATCTACCAGAATTCCATTTAGAGCCTGGTAAAAAACGGCAGAGTAGAGTATTTCAATTACGCAGCGCAAAATTAAGTGTATCTGAATCTGGCCCTAACTCTTTAACTCTTTGTTGAGAAAAAAACATTCCCCTCTGGGTGATCTATGTACATTACAAGGATTTTAACCTCCCTGGCGGTATGATTCTGTCAGATTTTAGGTGCTGAAAGCCGTAAAATTATTTTGCACGGAAATTTGTCATTTTATATTGTAGGCCTGCAATTCTTAGGAATAAATCACTTGAATCTGTCCAAACAAGAGTCTAGTAGACATCCCGAATATGATAAAGTTTGAAACACAAAATCATAAATTATAATAAAATAAATAACTATAAATAATTATAACAAATAATAATGTAATTATAATAAAAATTATTCAATAATGTAATTAAATCAAATACACTGAAATTTGCGCACTTGCAGAATTGTCGCTGTCATTACTTTTATTGTTTGATGACGAATTTCCTCACAAATCGCTATCGCTCAATTCTGCAAGTGATTCTAATTTATTATCGCTGTTTCCTAACTGGTCTGAAACCACTTTTGACGTAAGGGGACACTTATTGGTTGCTATGGACAATCTCCAGTTTCCAGGCAGAAATTGCATGCAGGACACTGGACAGACCACTAGGGACAAAGAGGATGTGTAATTATTTTATGCAGTACTGTAATCTGTAAGATTACAGTATACTGTATCTATACTGTGTTTTAACTTTTTTGAATTTGGGCGCCGAACTCTGCCCCTGTGCGTCACTCCGCTCGGGAACGGAGCGCGGCGGCACTCGGCAGACACCAGTGTGTGAATCGAGCGAGATGACAGCGGGGAGACATCACAGGATCCAGGGACAAGGTAAGTAACTTCCCCTGTATCCTGCAATGTGATCCCGAGTCTGGCTCAGGTTACTGGCTCGGGTTTTGGTATGTAAAATTCACCCTGAGTCAGACTCTGAAATACCGCCAGGGAGGTTAACAAACGTTGTTGCAGATTGACACATTTTGTTGTTCTGATGAAATCCCTGTGTGTTTGTCTGTGTCAATGTTGGAAAGTGTATCTAATGGCAGTGGTTTCAAAATTATCAATCAGCTGTGCACCTGCAGGGCTATAAATTCAAAAAGCTGCTGGGCCTGCATCCCTTTAGATGTGTATTCCTATTGTGAGTATCTCACCAAAATTCAGATTTGTATCTTAGTGCAGACTGTTCGTTAAAAATACAAACGTTCCCCCCCCCCCCATAGCCCACACAGCAGCTATGGTCTTCCAGTGCATCAGGGGGTAATAAAAGCCAGTGTCACAAGCACTTGCACCCTTTCCGCCCCTCTACTCCATTCATAAAAGCCACACTATCGCTTCCTGAAATGAAAAGTGCCAATTTCAGCGGTCCATCCTTTCTTGTTTCTTGAGCTATGATCTCCTTGGTTGAATCATCAGCACATGGGGTCAGTATGCTTAGTGTTTTTTTTTTCTTTTTTTCTATTCACAAATGTTTTGCTTATGATTATTGTATAAATACCATTGAATTTTGTTCATGTTTATAATTATGTGTATTTTAGAATTATAGACTAAGGGCCAGATTCTCATAGAATTTCGCTTGCGTAGCGTAAGCTATTTACACTACGCCACCGCATCGTACTAGAGCAAGTGCCGTATTCTCTAACTATTTGCTCCGTAGTTTGCGTTGGCGTAGCGAAAATGGCCCAGCGTAAGCCCGCGTAATTCAAATGAGGCAGCTTGTATTTAAATTAAGCGCACCCCCACGTCGAACGAACTGCGCATGCGCCGGCCGGGAAAAAAGCCCAGTGCGCATGCTCCAGCTCACGTCGGAAAGCGTCGTTGAAACCAACGTCAAAACGACATGATCGTCACTTACGCAATGCCCTATTCGCGAACGAGTTAGTAAAACGACGTAAGCGACGAAAAAGCCGACGCTGACCCGACGCCATACTTAACATGGCATCCGACGGCACCCGACGGCATCTGACGGTACTTCGTAAGGTTACTCCACATAGAAGCTGGGGTAACCTTACGCGGACGAAAACGACGTACGCGACGACGGGGCGGCGTAAAAGCGATCGGGAATCGGCGTACTAGCCTCATTTGCATATGCAAATGAGAAAACAACGTAAAGGCCACCTAGTGGCCGGAGTTGTCATTACAACTACGATCCGCAAGTGTAATGGTTTTACACTTGTCGGATGTTGAAGCGTATCTATGCAAAAGTGATGCTAAGCATCACGCGCATAGATACGAGGCAAAAAAAAACGGAGATACGAAGGGGTATCTGAGATACTCCGTCGTATCGCCGCTGAGAATCTGGCCCTCAGTTCACAAACCTGGAACTATTTAACGCACCGTCCCTGAGGAAGACTTTAACTTTTTATATTGAAACGCGATGGACTTCTCCTGTCTCCTTGACAGTTTATTTTGGGTTACTCCAGTGGTTTGATTTCATACTGTTCAATATACCATATGTTTGTTTTTATTGATCAACTCTTTTTCAATTCACATCATATCCATTGCTATTTTGTACTTTTACGATACTACTGTTTATGGTCTGTTAAAAAATCCCAGCCCTTAAAGGTGTTGTAAAGGTTAGTTTTTTTATTTTCTAAATAGGTTCCTTTAAGCTAGTGCTAGTGTTGTTTCACTTACCCTTTCCTTCGATTTTCCTTCTAAATTTTCTAAGTTTTTTTTTCTTTGTCTGAATTTCTCACTTCCTGTTCCTCCCCAGTAAACTTGCCCCCATCATCCAAGCCGTTCTGGCTGGGGGTTAGTCAGCCAGAACAGCTTACTGAGGAGGAACAGGAAGTGAGAAATTCAGACAAAGAAAACAAAAGAAAAAAAACATTTAGAAGGGAAATGGATTATTCTTCCGGCCCAACCTAAGCATTTTCTGCTCCATATCCCCTCCATTCCTCTGTCACAGTACAAACGTAGCGCTCCCCACCTCCTCAATGCAGCGGAACGGATTAAACGGATTCACTGGAAAAGCTCACACATTCCGAGCGAACAAGACTGGTTGGGGAAGGTGGGGGAGATCATGGAATCGGAGAGTTGGCTAGCGACTTGCAGGGACACACGCGAAAAATTCGATCTTACATGGGCAGAGTGGAAGACCCACGTACATGACACGGCCTTGCTCTCCTCCAGTTTGGATGAGGCATTACTTGCTCTAGCAGATCCCTCTTTTGGGGAACTCGTCCGGGCGCATCGTCAGTCGGATCCCCGCGACCCCACGTAGATGTGGGTCCATTCCGTCAGCGATTCCGGTGAGTGCTGGTCCATATACCTTCTTATATCCCCTTTTCCTACTTTTCCTGTCTTCATTCGTTGCTCTTACTCCGCTTCACTACTTTCTCTCCCTTCTCTGAATTGTTTATTATGCAATTGTTTGCTCAGTTTTGGGACTGCAGTGTTGGCCTCAAGTTTGTTTGACTAGTCCTGATACCTTAGGTCTATCTAAACTAACACATAGTAGAGGGAGTCGTTTTGGTGCTTAACTAAGAGCGGGGGCATTTGGTTATACCACCCTCCATTAGTTTGGGGGGAGACCTGCCCACGTGGATCGAATGTCCCGGGCGGGCGAGGTGACCTTTTGTCCCTGTAATGATGTAGGCTGTTGCTCCCAGTTGAAACGGTTATATGAGCTCGGACTAGATGTACCCATTAATGTCCCTCACCTTTCCCTTCCCTCCTCCCTCGCCCTTGTCCTTTCCCCTCCTCCCCCTCTTCCCCCTGGTCTTGGTTGTTATTTGTTTTTTTTCCCTCTATTTGTGATTGTTGTATTGTGCTACTGTCAATACTACTTGAAAATGAAAATAAAGATTTTGCAAAAAAAAAGAAGGGAAATGGAAGGAAAAGGTAAGTGAACCAACAATGCACTAGCTTAAAGGAACCCATTTAGAAAATAAAAAACAAACCTTTACAACCCCTTTAAGGAACCTTTCTTTCATTTTGTATTTTCAAGCCATAAGCAGTTGACAGTTTATTATGACTGAATTTTTAGTAAAAAATATTTTGTTTTGGATGAGTTGTGATGGTATAGTGGTTGTTTGAGTCATAATAATTTTTTTTTCTTGTTGGGTCATTGTTATAGTTTAGAAGGTTCCTCCACTTGTGTACATATCACATTATATCACATTGTCTGGGACCTTGCAGCTTTTTTGTGGTAGTGTCTTGGGCTATGGTGGCTTTGTGCATAACTGTAGTCCAAGTGTAGGCAAACTTCAGCTCTCCAGCTCATGAGGCTTTGCAAGACACTGATAACCACAGGCACGACTCCCAGTTCTGCAACAGCTGAAGGGCGAACGTTTGTCTACCCCTACATATGAACCCTAACAATCATAACCTCCCACTTGCAGCACGATAAGTGCTGCAATTGTTAAAAATACACTCACCAATCTGTATTAATAAATGAAAGATGTTAATTTATATATTATTTAAAGTGTTACTAAACCCAGTAATATGAAAAAGTTCATCTGACCCCCCCCCCCATAGTGCCCACAGCTTATAAATCTTTTTTTTACATTAAAATACTGCCACTATATAGATTTTTGGCTGATCTGTATACCACGGTCACATGATAAACTACAGGGTATGTCCAGTGCTGAGAGTTCAGGTAGGAGGAGATTTCCACTATAGCCTGTGTCCTCATGCTTTTATGGGAGTCAGATCATCCATCAATCAAGATGAGACATCCCACCCACTGTCTTTTTTAGTTACTGGGCATGGAGGAGGAGGGAGGGACTGGGCTGTCATTTAGGATCTGTATACACACCCACATGTGTGATGTCAATATCAAGTGACCTGGCTAGCTCTGATCAACAAAGAAATGTTCTCGCTAGCAATAGAGACCAAACTGAGCATGTGCAGAAGTACTACCCTTATTGTGTCTTGTCTGGCCTTGCCAAGAGAGACCCCGTAGGAGGGGAGGATCTGTCCATACAGGATCAAACAGCCTTTTTACACAATGCAGAAGATTAACCCCTTAAGTTCCACAGTGAGTATAACAAGCATGCTATTCTGCATGTACAGACATATTTTACTGTTGTGGGTTTAGTAACACTTTATGTGTGACTCAGACACATTAGTGACATTAATAAGCGGAAGTTCCAGAAATATTAATCAACTTTCCTTTATTGTGATTATAAATATACAACATTTTAATAAAAATCTGCCAACCATTTTCTATTATATAAGCATTTCAATAATCATGATATTTTATACAATGGTGTCTTTCACTATCCATTCCTATTATTCTTAGATTTACATATTTGCCCATGTACAAATCCTTCTCCATTCGATAAAAACTTTGTTTGCTCTAAACAATTAGCACATTTGTTTGCAGGTGCTGTAGAAATGGATTAATAAGTGCAAAACTGTAAAAGTGTTATGTAACAATGTTTTCATGAACTGACACAAAGTCCAATGAATCAAATCAGTTCATTCTTAGCTTCCATTGGCCTCAGTTAAATGTTCGCAGTGAAGGAATGAATGGGCATTTTGTTCAGTATGATTGCAGTTTAATGACTCCTGATGTCAGTGTTTTTTGCCCAGGGTAAAAACATGATATATGAATTATTCACTGCCTGCAAAATGAATTGCTGCGTGTTTCTACCATGAATGTTAACTATTGCCTTTTGACATTACAGGGCACAATTAAAGTTGACAAAGAACAATGGCCTTTTCCCATCAGAAACAAAATGAACGTTTTTTGCTTGTTGGTTTCAATATATATTTTTTTAATAATCCTAAGCCTTTAATGGTGAAAGCCATCTTTAGATATTTTTCACAGAATTGCAGGAACAGTGGATCATCATAGCCCTTCAACTGTGAATCTGTGGCAGTTGGTGAAGGTTAAAGGCATTGCACACGTTCAAATGTTTTTGTTGTTCTAGGCCTCTTCCACATTCAGATACAAACACGTTTGATGCTTTTTGTTTTTTTCCCCTGATTTTGTACCTGGACCTCTTAGCAGAGGTGTGCTGCTTTAATTTCCATTTTTGTAGCAAGCGCAGAAGGCAGCTGGGCCTTGCCCAGACAGGAAAAAAGGAAGTGCTGCCTATAATAAAAAAAAATAGCATTTGTGTAAGATGGACAAAATAAGAAAATCTTCTTTTAGTGGGCTAAGTTCCATTTTACCTATATACAGTACAGTTATCAAAATGCAAAGTGTTATACTATAGTGGACCTTTAAAGAATTTCTAATCCCAAAAGCAAACATTTAATATATTTCAGCTTACCAGTACATAGATGAGGTGGCTGCATTAGTGTCATGAAAATCATATAATTTATACCAAAAACAATTCCAAACGGACAGTGGGTAATTCCTTTCTAGATATGTGCAGTTGGTTTTGTTCTGAATTGAAATTTGGTTGAATTTTCTGTTTTTGGAAATTCGAATGTATCAGAATTCCACCTGAGAACTTCCTCCTGGCCTCCTTCACACAGCAGCAGACCCTGACGGTCCACATAGTGAACATCCAGCACTGACATCCCAGACACCCCTTCCTGATGAGCTTGTCATACTTCACTCTATGTGAGTTACCCCTTGTATTTTATGGCACCCAATAAACCTGTTACCTTAGAGGGGCGCTTTTTCCTCTCTCTCCAGAGGGTTAAGACAAACCATTTAAAGTGGCCCTAAAGGCCCCCCAGCCCCTCCTTTTAATTACCTGACTCCCATCTCAATCCAGTGATGTGCATAAAAGTAGCAACTCTCTGGGATCTCTCTCTCCTCATTGGCTAATATAGCAGCAGGAGCAATTGGCATAGCAGCCATTGAGCCAATGAGGACAGAGCAGGTGGGGTCGAGCCACACTCCTTGTGTGAATGGATGCACAAAGCGTGGCTCGGGACTGAGCTTGCTTAAGTGCCCCATAGAAAGAGGCTTGCTATAGGGGGCACTCGGCAGGCGGGAGGAGCCAGGACTGCTGGCGAGGGACCCAAAAAGAAGAGGTTCAGAGCTGCTCTGTTCAAAACCACAGAACAGGTAAATATAACTCTACCCGGGGAGACGGTGTCCGATGACCAGGTTTCATACATTGGAAAAGATTGTCCCGAAATTCCAAGATTTTTTGCTTGCAAATGTGGTAATTTTGCAAAGAGGCTGGATCTGAGCTTTAACTTATTACAGATACCAAGTTTTTCATACTCTACGAGTGTGTCTTACCTTGAGAGGATACCAATTTTGATTGTCGCTTTGGAGTTAGCAGACCTTCTGGTTTTTGCCTTCAAATCTCAGTCTATTTCAACCGACCCACGGTGAGGTTCCAGTCCAGGATTACAGCCAGCCATCTGGATACCCTGTGTGGAGTCTACCATTGGGCCTTCATTCAGCTGAGCAGATTCGAGTGGAGTCTTTTCATGCGCTTACGATCTGTTGTTGCTGACAAGCAGATCAACGCTATCTGGTAAGAGTATTCCATCTACTCCTGTGTTATCGTGCAGAGTGTCCCCTTCATGACGATGATGTGGTCATATACCTACTATTAAACAGAGGGTTCTGTTCTGGGACCAATCCTATTTAATTTCTTCATAAACGACCTGGAGGATGGGATAAGCTAAGCAGGGCAATAACTTATCTGCAGGATGTGGAAACCTTGCAAGAAGATCTGAACACATTAATGTGGTAGGCAGCTACATGGCAAATGAGGTTTAATGTAAAAAATAAATAATGCATTTGGGTGGAAAAAATATGAATGCAATCTACTCACTGGGGGGAGAACCTCTGGGGAAATTTAGGATGGAAAAGGACCTAGGGGTCCTAATAGATGACAGGCTCAGCAATGGTTTGCAATGCCAAGCTGCTGCTAACAAAGCAAATATAATATTGTCATGCATTAAAAAGGGTCTCAACTTCAGGGATAAAACGATCATTCTCCCACTCTACAAGACTCTGGTCTGGTTGCACCTGGAGCATGCCATCCAGTTCTGGGCACCAGTCCTCAGGACGTTCCAAAATAAAGTTTTATTTTTCAAAGGCAATAAAGGTGAACTTCAACATCTCCTCCACCAACATCCTTGATCCACAACAGGTGTGCCCCAGCCTTTCACCTCAGTGAGGTGGCGCTTCTGGCCACTGCAGACCATTAAGGAATCCTCTCCTTGTAATATCCCATAGAGTTGCGGTATACTGAAATGCCAATGGATCAAGATAAACTGGTATTTCTTCTGAGTAGACTGAATCTCCTTAGACTCCTCCAATCTCCTCCATTAACTGCTTGCCGACCGCGCGCCTTCGTTTTACGGCGGCAGGTCGGCTCTCCTGGGCGAGAGCCCGTAGCTCTACGTCGGCAGTTTAGCGGCCACTAGGGGGCACGTGCGCGCCGCCAGAGGCCGGCGCGCGTGCCCCCCACTCGCCCCCAAGTTCCGTGCGCATGCCCGGCGGGCACGACCGCCGCCGGGCACACGCGATTGCTCGGTACAGAGCAAGCACCGGGAGCTATGTGTGTAAACACACAGCTCCCGGTCCTGTCAGGGAGAGAAACGCTGATTTTCTGTTCATACAATGTATGAACAGAAGATCAGTGATTTCCCCTAGTGAGTCCACCCCCCCATACAGTTAGAACACAACCAGGAACATACTTAACCCCTTCCCCGCCCCCTAGCGCAATTGTCAGTTAAAGCGACGCAGTGCCGAATCACAAAAAGTGCTCTGGTCATTGGGCAGCAATATGGTCCGGGGGTTAAGTGGTTAAACACTCTGGTTTGCTAATCAGCTTAGAGGAGAGGTTTACCACATATTAATTGAAGTTCACCTTTATTGCCTTTGAAATATTGCACTTTTTTTGGAATGTCCGTCATTGGACTTTAAAGCTATTTTGCACAGTCTGTACATTGCTCTTTTTTGCTAATTTTTTTGCACTTTATAAACATTACTGTTTCTGTGGATTATAGACTATTGAACTTACACTTTTGGACTAGTTTTTATTGCACATGTAATTTGCACTTTATATTTGTTATTTGTACATTTTATTGAGTGAACGCCTCTTAGGCCTCGTACACACGATCAAATCTGTCCGCTGGACCGTTTCAGCAGACAGATTCGATCGTGTGTACGGCCGAGCCGACGGATTTGGCCACCCGACAGATTTCAAAGCATGCTTTGAAATCTATCGGGTGGGAATCCGTCCGCCCGACATGTCTGCTGGTTAGTACACTTACCAGCGGACATGTTGTCCCACACCGCCACCGCACCGCCGCCGAATGGATTCGGCGCATGCGCGGAAGTGTTTTACTTCCTGGTGCGGTGACGTGGCGGCGTCAATGTCACCGCCACGTCACCGACACGTCAGCGCGCTCTCTGCTGGCGGGGATTTTGGTTTGCTCGTGTGTACACGCGAGCAAACCAAAATCCCAGCAGACAGATTTGTTCAAATCTGTCGGACAGACAGATTTGAACAAATCTGTCTGCTAGTGTGTATGGGGCCTTATACATTTACTCTAACTCAGTACTGTGAGGACACCCTTTATTTTAAGTTGGCTACCGTCCTTTATATATTCAATCAGGCAACTAATTACCTGGTCTTGGCGTGCCTTCATGACCATCCCTGTCTGTTATTTTCCCCGACCTTGGCTTGTTCTCCTGACTATCCATGTGTTTAACCCTGTACTGCTGCTTCCGCTCTGTCCACCAGAGCCAGTCCATGAGCCAGAGCTGAGAGCCCCCCGGGGCCATGACCTGCAGTCAGCTGCAATCATATCCATTCTCACCACTAGAGCCTCTGGTGAAAATCTGCTGGCTTTTAGATTCCACGCCCTGGGGAATCTTACGTTCTAGCTTCCTGTTTGGTCCGTGTCAGTGTTCAAGTGGAGCTGCTATCCTGAACCACCCAGAGTTCCATCCACAGCAGTTAGCTGAAGGGTCCACAACCTTAGAGGTGCGTTCCTAACCCCAGCGGTGTGCATCTGTGACCTGACACTCCCTGAGGGCAGGGTTTTCATACAATTTAACTTTAACTGCCTATCTTTGGCATTAGAAGGATGAACAGAGATGAGAAATTAAATGGGTCTTTTATCATTTAGATGGCTTTTCACAACCATATTCCATTCCAATTTATTTGTGCTGACAAATTATAAAAGTGGTTCTGAAGGCTGAAGTTTGTTTACCTTATGACGCTCTGTATTATGGTAAAAAAACAACTTATGAATGCAGCTTCCCCAGCCCCCCCCCCTATACTTACCTGAGCCCGAAACAGTGATAGGTATGAGAGTAGCATCTATCTCGGCTCTCTCCCTATTCATGGGCCCAGAGACAGCAGCGGGAGCCACTGGCAGCCAGTGAGGAAGAAGCAGGGACAGGGCCGAGCTGTGCTCTGTGTGGCCATGGATAAGCAGTGCCAGCCCGGGATTAAGCACACACGAGTGCCGCCATAGCAAGTGGCTTGCTATGGTGGTCACTCAGTGAGAGAAAGGAGCCAGGAGCGCTGGCATGGGACCCAAAAAGAGGAGGATCGGGGCTGCGCTGTGCAAAACCATTGTACAGAGCAGGTAACTATATCATGTTTATTATTGACAAAAAAAATTAAAGGTTCACAATCATTTTAACTTTCACTTCTTTAGCTGTAGATAGTAATGTTCTATTTCAATTGCCACTCATTCCTAAAAAAGTGGATCACATCTGAAAATAAAATGTTCATTCATCTTAAAAAAGGATTTAATTTCTCGATGAGCATGGAAATAACAATAAATATATGAAATTATAGAGCTGACATGTAAAATGTTTTTGCTGGCCAAGAAAATTAGCTTGGAAGTATTTAAATATATGCAAGAACAAATCTGTTGACTAGTATGTAGCTCGATCAGTGTGGTGTTTGCTGGCTGGGCAAACTTTCTGGCAGACAAACAGAGAACAGATTTTTGGACTGGAAACAAACAATTATGCATTCACCTAACATTTTACATTGTTTTCTGAACAAGGCAAATAGGAGAAGCACATTAAGAAAATGCAATTCTAAATCATTTCTATTAATGCTAAGATGTCATATGGACGCAGAGCATGCAGAGTTAAAATATATGCGCAGATAAATTGTCAACTTATTTCTTGTTACTTGATAGAGAACTTCAAGCAAACACAATATACAGAATTATTTATGCAGTGTTAATAGTTATTAACCTGTGTATGTTTTGTGTTTCGGAAAACTGCCAAGAAACCTTCTGTTCTATTTCAGTTTTGCCAAAAACAGCCTTAAAGGAAACCATTCATGAGATAACTAAATGAGTGAAATTAGGAATTTTATTTTTCCAGAAATCTTGGAAAAAAAGTATTTAAAAAGCTGACTTTTAAAGGACCCCGTGGGTCACAAAATATCCTTTCAACTGTTTTTGACCACTTCTTTTGCCAAACAATGTCCCTCATTAGCACCGTTATTTTACTTTTTTTCACAAAATGAAAAACAAAAGAGATAGCAAAAAAAAAAACAGTAAAAAAGAAAAATGTAAATGACAGCATACAAATAATTATTGAATACACACAAAAATTGAGAAATAATAAACACACAAAACTTGAGAAATAATAAACACAAAAAAAAAACGACTTTATAAAAGTTAGATCACCAGGTAAGACATTCTTTACATAGTTGCATTGGTCCAGCTTAGACCATACCTGTGGGATTCTTCTATAAGCTGGAAATTACTGTAGTAGACACCACTACTCCAGTGATCTTCAGTGGGTTCTTGGTCTTGTGCCAAGCAATTGTCTTGCTGCATTTATTACACAGGACCTCCACTTGGCACAAACTGAAGCACTTAAGTTATGAATGAACACATGAGTGATTGGTAACAATCACTCACTGTGTTCATTCAGAAAAGAAGGGCACTGGTAAATTACTTACCAGCCCTTTTCCGGCTCTCCATTGTGAAACACCCTGGCACACCCCGTGCACACGCTATGGTGAATATACAAGTGAGCCATATACTGTACATATAATAAAAATGCCTAACTAGCAACCTAGCTAAGTAACAAGAACCCTAGCGAACCAACTGACTACAGTTCCTTAAAAAAGTATTCATACCCCTTAAAAATGTCCACATTTTGTCATGTTACAACCAAAAATGTAAATATATTTTATTGTGTTTTTATGTGATAGACCAACACAAAGTGGCACATAATTGTGTAAATGTTTTTCAAACTTTTTTTTACAAACAAATATCTGAATATCTATAACTAAAATCTAGTGGAACCAATTGCTTTCAGAAGTCACCTAATTAGTAAATAGAGTCCATCTGTGTGTAATTCAATCTCAGTATAAATACAGCTGTTCTGTGAAGCCCTCATAGGTTTGTTAGGGAACCTTAGTGAACAAACAGCATCATGAAGGCCAAGGAACACACCCGACAGGTCAGGGATAAAGTTGTGGAGAAGTTTAGAGTTGGGTTAGGGTATATAAAAAAAATATCCCAAGCTTTGAACATCTCACGGAACACTGTTTAATCCATCATCTGAAAATGGAAAATGTATGGCACAACTGCAAACCTACCGAGACATGGCTGTGTACCTAAAATGACAGGCCAGGAAGGGATAGCATTCATCAGAGAAGCAGCCAAGAGGTCCATGGTAACTCTGAAGGAGCTGCAGAGATCCATGGTTCAGGTGGGAGAATCTGTCCACAGGACAACTATTAGTTGTGCACTTGACAAATCTGGCCTTTATGGAAGAGTGGCAAGAAGAAAGCCATTGTTGAAAAAAGACATAAGAAGTCCCGTTTGCAGTTTGCGGGAAGCCACGCGGAGGACACAGCAAACATGTGGAAGAAGGTACTCTGATTAGATTAGACCAAAAATGAATAATTTTTCAAAGCACTGTATATAAAATATGTACAAAAACCGAGAACACTGATAAACAAGCTAATACCAGAGAAATCAGGACTGGGATCAGGAACAAGGGGAACATATATAAGGCAGCATGATGCAGTGCAAGAGCAAGATAAGGAGCGGGATAAATGACAAGCAGTATCTGGTTAGAAAAGCAATATTCTGAAGTGAAGTGTAATAGTAGAGGGTGGACTAAATACCCTTCCAGCAGCCAGCATCGGATGGAGACAGATTACTGGTATATGCTGGTAGCTGGGAGACACCTGCTGGTGGACTCTTTTAACTACAACCTCCCACTCTAGGAAGCACAGTTCCACCAGCAGGTAGTCCAGGTCCTGACACCAAGTGAGAAAAAAAAAAGCATTCTCTGAATGGCGCTCATGCGATGCTCTGTGCTGTCAATGGGCTCTAAATCATCAAAGAGAAAGGGCAGAAAGCTCAGTTACAATGTGTGTGTGTGTGTGTGTTTTTTATCAGGCTTAGCATTACAGGGCTACACTAAGGATGGAGTATGTTATAGAAATTCTGGCCCCAGTTTTGCCGTTTATCGTGCCTCCATGAGTGCCACCATAGGTGGCTACCACAAATGGCCTCCTTGGCAGCATGACCTTGTACACAATACGTGACTTTTACAGTCATAGTTACATAGTAAGTGAGGTTGAAAAAAGACACAAGTCCATCAAGTCCAACCTATGTGTGTGATTATATATATCTCATCATTGACAATCTGAAGGGATCCTACAAGAGGTGTACGCTGAGATACTCGGTTTATATGTAAGGGGAGAGTAGTTTATGGGAGCATGTGAAGGATATGATAAAGAGAAACATGCTGCTGCATGGTATTTTTGGAATGTAAATTTGGAAGCATAAAATTATGCTTGTAGGCTGTTCCCTTTGCATGGGAATTTTCCCAAGAGTGCAATAAATGTGTGAAGTTACACTTTGAGAATAATACCTTTGAGAAAAACAATTCTTTTGCATAGTGCAACTTCGCTTGCAAGGTGAACAGACTATTTGCCTTTAGTAAATCAACCCAACCAAGTGGACTTCATGATTTTAGCCCAGTTGCAATATTTGCTGGATTGAATTAGCCGTTGACTGACTGATTTTATGTTTTTTTTTTTGCCTACAGCTGTTCTCTAATTTGCAATGTCTTCCTAAAAATCCTAAAACATTTATTGAAGGTTCCAAAAAAAGAGTTTTAGAATTGCTTGTTTTTACACTATTACCTTTTTGTACAACTGGCTATTTTTATCTTCTTAGCATAATAGAATTCAGTTACACAGACGGACACTTTTACCTCCATTATTCAAGAAATTAGGCCGTTATTTAAACATATTGACGTCATGTTGTTGATCAATTGTTCATCTGGGCTGATCTGCCACTAGACACCAATGTTATAAAAGACCAAAGTACTCTACCTACAATGCATGTTCATCTTCAGCCATTGATACAAAATGCATTCATTAAAGTGTATTTCACTGATGAATTGACATCCATCTAATGAGTCCTTCCATGGCAGAAGAAAAGGATGTTTATTTCAAAAGGTAGTAAAACTGGATGATTATAATAATAGCAATAAAAAGTCAAAATTAAGATTTAGTCAAATGGCAGTAACATATTTTTAATGTCTAAGAGATGTAAGAAAAAATGTTGGTTTTAGTTACTTTAAACACAGAGTGATCCATAGTGCGAGGACAGCACAGTTTGTTAACCGATCTACCTACACTAATTAATGTTTTCATCTTGTCCTCTCACTACCACAGCCTCAACACACAGACAATATGGGAGAGATTTACTAAAACTGAGGCACACACAATCTGGTTCAGCTGTGCATAATAACCAATCACCTTTTAACTTCAGCTTGATCAATTAAAGGGTAAGGGTCCTTTCACACGGAGCGGACCATTTTTCGGTCCGCTCCGTGTGTCTGTCAGCTCAGCAGGGGGGTTCCCGCTCAGCTGTCGGCGGACGGGGCGGTCCCCGCACACTGTGCAGGGACTGCCCTGTCTCACCTCCGCTCTCCCCTATGGGGAGTCGGATGGAAACGGACCGTCTGTCCGTTTGCATCCGATCCATTTGGGCGGACTGAAGAAAAATAGGGCATTCTTCCGTCCGCAAAAACGGATGCGGATCTAGCGGACGTTAGCGGATGCATCATCCGCTAACGGATCCGCTCCCATAGGGAAGCATTGAGGTCCATTACCGGACGTCCAAAAAATGGACGATCGGAACGGATCTGTGAAAGGACCCTAACTCCACTTGTATGGGAAAGAATGAGCAAAAAAAAACCACAAAAAATAATATAGTGTATACAATTATATTGTAATTACATTTTATTAAGATTTTCCTTTCCTTTTTACTATGCAGGCTGTCATTTTCTGCTAACTGCAATGCAACGTGGCTACCTAAAATGCCCCTAGGGGGCATTTTGTACACATCTGTGTACAGAATGCTTTAAGGTGTCCATGCTTTACTGCTTGTGTAATTTGCTTACTGATTTTCCAAGAAGTCTGCAATAAAATACAAGTCAGATTTTTGGCATTCCCTGCAACAAAAATGCAATTTTGGTAAGATACTCCCAAAAGGAAATTACATCTAAAGTTGCAACAGCTGACTGATAATTATAAAACCACTCCCATACCGAATCATTAACAACCCTTTCACACTGAGGGCATTTTGCAGGCGCTATAGCGTTAAAAATAGCGCCTGCAATCCAACCTCAAACAGTTGCTCCATTGTCTCCAGTGTGAAAACCCGAGCGGTGCGCTAGCAGGACTATTTTACCATTTTTACCATTTTGTTTTTATCGTTCCTCCACCGATGCTGCCCATTGAAATCAATGGGACAGCGCGGCTATACCGCCCGCAATGCGCTGGCCGCTAGCAGGGGTTAAAATCGGCCGAAATGCGCCACAAATCTGACCCATAGCATCAGCGGTAAAATAGCGGCAATTTCTTCAGAATAACAAAAGGAAGAACTTTATTAAAATCTATGCAATGTACATAGATCACCCAGGGGGGAATGTCCCCCCCCCCCAACAAATGTAGGGGAAAATTGAAATTGATACTAAAGTCTCTATTTTTTTTGTTTATAAAACCAAACTTGTTATACTTGCCAGTGCAGTAGTTTTGCACAAAACAGCCCCGATCCTCCACTTCTGGGGTCCCCCACCGGCGCTCCTGGCCCCTCTCTTTTGCTGAAGCAGCTTGCCATGAGGCATCAGAGCTGAGCTGCTGCTCTGTCCATCTATTCAGATGTGGGGCTGCTGTTCGGCCCCACCCTCTCTCCCTTCATTGGCTCACTGAATTTGATTGACAGCAGTGGGAGCCAATGGCGCCATACTGCCGTCACAGCCAATGAGCGGGGAGAGTCCCGGGCAGCCAACTCTGTCCTGCAACATCGCTGGATCTAGATGGACCTCAGGTAAGTATTAGGGGGCTGAGGGCGGCTGCTGCACACTGAAGTTTTTTTATCCTAATGCATATGCATTAAGATAAAAAAAACTTGTGACTTTACAACCACTTTAAGCTTTGACAATAAAACCTAGAAGCTGATTGGTTACCATGCACAGCTGTAACAGATTCTGTGTGCACCAGTTTTAGTAAATCTACCCCCTGTCTGATCTCAGGGCTGGGCCAATCAGCTAAAACACCCAATTGGCTGCTGTGAGGCTGCTGGTCAGAATCAAAAGCTGTGCAGGATCATGTATGTTATGAATCAGCAGCAACATTTGAATTTGCATGGGCAAAGCTTTTTATGATTTTGTATGTGAATGAAAGGAAGAATTTGTTTGCCCGGTGTTCTCCTTTAAGAGCTGTATTTATTGTTTACAGTATTGCAGTGATTCATACAAAAAACCCCGGTGACATTCCAGTACAAAGAAAACGTATCAAGCTTTGCTTGGAAAACTGATGCTGAAGTGTTCCACCCAAAAAGCGAAATGACTTCAGACTATATGTGCATGCCATTGCTGTTCTATTTTTTTTTCCTCTTTCCCAGAAAAAGCCTGTAAAGCATACGATGGATGTAACAGAACATTTCTTTAAAACCTAGTCAAGTGTTAATCATCTCATGTATATGTTACAGGCAATGTGTGAAATGGTTCATTCTATAGAATGCCTAGGCAATCTATAGAATGCTTTAATGCAAAACATTAAATGTCTTTGTTATTTTAATATGCTATATACTTTCCCTAGGTATTGTATATAATAGTGGCACAAAATTACCATAGACACTGGCCTGACTTCATAGACTGTGCATGACAACTCCCCACAACCACCACATTACATTATACAACCTAATTCAAGAAACTCTGTCACTTGACCAATTTAGAATCTCTTGAAAGCTCAACCGACACCCAGTTATTAGACATGTGCACAGAAAAAAAATTTGTTTATTTTTGTTCTGTTTCGTATCGTTCCGTTTTTTCGTTTTTGTTCGTTTTTCGTAAGACGCCCGTTTTCCTGTTTGTTCCCGTTCGTTTTCGTATGACGCGATTTTTTCGTATTCCGATCGTTTCGTATTTTCGTTACGGTTTTATTTTTGTACATGCGGGATGGTTCGTTATTCTGTTTAATTCATGTTCGTTACTTGTTAGACAATAATTTTCGTGAATTTTCGTCAATGATTTGCAGTATCTTGAAACCCTTTTCTTTTGCTATTTTCAATCGTATGTTCATATGACATCTATAACAAAAGATTTGCATTCTGTATTTTAAATTTCTTTTTTTCTGTTCGTATTTTGGATTCAAAATACAGCATGCAAATCTTTTGTTATAGATGTCATATGAACAATGAACATAGGACTGAAAACAAACAGAAAAAAGATTGAAACAAAATACAGAATGCAAATCTTTTGTTATAGATGTCATATGAACAATGAACATAGGACTGAAAACAAACAGAAAAAGGATTGAAACAAAATACAGCATGCAAATCTTTTGTTATAGATGTCATATGAACAATGAACATAGGACTGAAAACAAACAGAAAAAGGATTGAAACAAAATACAGCATGCAAATCTTTTGTTATAGATGTCATATGAACAATGAACATAGGACTGAAAACAAACAGAAAAAGGATTGAAACAAAATACAGCATGCAAATCTTTTGTTATAGATGTCATATGAACAATGAACATAGGACTGAAAACAAACAGAAAAAGGATTCAAACAAAATACAGAATGTAAATCTTTTGTTATAGATGTAATTTTTGTTCTTTTGCCGTTTTCGTTTTGTCGTTTTTTTTCGTCGGATCATTCGTTCGTATTTGCGGTTGTTCGTTATGCAGCTCATTCGTAATCTCGTAGTTTTTGTATTTTGGTGCTTTAATTTTTTCGTATGTACACATTATCCTGCGGGTACGAAAATCAACATTCGTACGAACGGGAATGCACATATCTACCAGTTATACTTACCTTCCCTGCTGTCCCATTCCTCCATTGGAGCCATAGGGAAATACCCAGTGCTTCCAGCTATGGAGAGCATGTGACCTCCTCCCATGGTGCAGGTCTCAGACCTTAGTTGTCAATTGCCTGGCCTGGACATTGTCACATGACAACGTAGAAGACATCATCAACCTTGAGTAAGCTCTGACACCACCCAACATGGAGCTTACACATTTGCATTCCTAGGGGGTTAAGGGTCAATAAAATCTATACCTTTAAATTATTTCATGAGGAAGTTAAAAAAAAGAAATTGAATGATATTTTGTCAGCTTGTTCATTTGTTCTCATGGGGATTATAATTCGCTCAATTTTAAAGAAGATTGGAGGTCCGATTATCTGCTTGAATATATGGCCACATCCATAAAATATGGAAAAACACTATTTCCCCCTATGGCAGTGGGACTTTGAGGGCACAAGAAAGTAACAATTGATTTTATAGAAAATTGGATAGATAGAAGCCAGATAAAAACCATCTCCAGTGGGATCCTTTCATTAATCTTCTTTAGGGGACACTTTCCAGCTCATTTGTTCAAAAAATACCTCCAAAACCACATGATTGAATAAAAGTGTAGCATTTATGGAACTGAATGTAGCAGCAATACAATTAATTCCAATACCAATGATAATAATCAACCACTGTTAAAATAAACCGCTCATTCACTTACATCAAAACTCCGCCAGCTTGGAGACTGGTGTTGCGGACTGACGTCACATAGATAGCTCCGACCTACACGTTTCCCAACAAATAGATGTCCTCAATGATGATGAAGAAAAAGAGGGAAGGACGGCCGCACTCCAAGGATTTTCAAACGAAAAAAGTTGTCTTTATTGTAAATCCAAAAACATGTACAGTCACAGCAATCACAGAAAACAGGACAGCCGACACGTTTCGCACTCGATCAGTGCTTAGTCATGGCTAAGCACTGATCGAGTGCGAAACGTGTCGGCTGTCCTGTTTTCTGTGATTGCTGTGACTGTACATGTTTTTGGATTTACAATAAAGACAACTTTTTTCGTTTGAAAATCCTTGGAGTGCGGCCGTCCTTCCCTCTTTTTCTTCATCATCATTGCTATTTGCATCGCCAGCACCTTGGTAATCTAATTATCCTTGATCGTCTACAGGTCTCACCTGGAGCGGTGATTTCTTTTCTTTTGTCTTTTTTGGATTTTGCAAATAGATGTCCTCAGGGGCTACAGCACACAATTTTTGAAACTGAAATTGAACACATAAATAGAAATATTCAAAGAAATGTGCAGAAAAATAATACCTTCGGGGCAAAGTGGAAGGAGTTAACTAGGGCTGGTTAGTGTTAACAAAGGGTTAATAAGTGGTTAACTAGGAACAACTGATCTGGAAATGAATGAAACAGCGTAAATACAAGGTAAGAATATTACATTTTACGTCTGAATGACTGAACAATGTTATAAACACAAACATATCCTCAATTTTTCATTGCAGTGGCTTCAGACACGTCTGTACTGCACTGCAAGTACTGGTTGTCATTTTGACAGCTGGGAGCTGGGAATTGCCTAAAAGAGAGACAGGGGACCAGCATCAGGGAGAGAGGGACAGGTTTTGCTATGGATTTTCTGGTTCTTAGTTGAAGCTTGAGTATAGCATGTCTCAGATCTCCAAAATAAGTTTGGGTTATAAAGCAATTGTGTGTAAGAACACAAATTATTATATAATTTTGGTTATTATTACTGCTACTACAATGGGTCGAACAAAAAAATAATAATAATCTGACAGCGGAGAAACTTCCCCCACCATCAAAATGCCAGCTATAGGAAGTGGATTATGATTGATTAGTTAAGATACAATTGTAACTTAAAGTGAATGTAAACCCGATTCATGAAATTTGAGCTGGGCACATATATTTATAGTGTTTTCTTATCTCTCTTCAAAGCACTATGTCTTGTGGCTTTCTCCTGCTCTGTTCTTTTGTTATTAGCATGATAACTTCTGACAAGTTCTCCGACACATGTGATAAAACCAGCCTGAATTTTGTGTCAGGGTGGGTGCTATAAATAGATTAGCAGAAATCTGCTGTACTCACAGTACAGCTCTGAAAGTCTCTGCCTATGTGGAGGTGGGTATGTGCCTTTCCTCCAATCAGCTGTCTCCCAGTGTAATCCAACACTACACTGCAGGAAGTAAAAATTCTAAACAGTATATAAAGCTGAATACAGCAGATATACAAAAACTTATACAGGGGGATTTGTTTCATCTCTGTGTATCATCTGAGGCTGTTCACTTCACTGGGCATATGTGAGGGTTTGCATCCACTTTCCATCATCTAATCTCATAACCTGATTGATTGGAATACAATCGTATCCATGAATAAAGTATCTCAGTGCTATCATTTTATGCAAAATCATTTTTAACTCTCTGCCATAGCTGATTGACACAATTTGATTAAATCCTATCTTAATTAAGTCTAAATTGATCTGAAGGAAATTTATGTATTTTCAGTTGCTTACAAATTTGATCGTTTTTATGAAATTTCACATTGATCAAATAATAAAATTAAAGCTTATGGCCATTATTAGTTTACAATAATGTGAACCCTAATGTAGGGCTTTCGGATTTGTGAAAGTCTTTAGTAACATTAGTATTTTCAATAACATGTCATACAAGCTTCTCTATATGTAATCACTGTGTGAAATACAGCTATAAACACAATGAAGGGAAGCACACAAGCATTTTGGCAAAAAGCAGTTTCTTATACTTTGTCATAGTGCCCTCAATTCCGAAAAAAAAAGCATCGTACTGAAAAACACGTGTCGACAATTTCAGATACTAAATTATGCTCAGAGCACACTAGAATAAATACATAATCATTAAAAATCTCTTTACAATTAGACTTACCCATTGCTGTATTGGCACCCCTTTAGTCAGCAGTGAATGCAATTGCCAGACTTACCTTCCCAACCAACTGCTTTTCTGATGTCTCCACCTACACCTTCTTCTGCTTCATGGAGTAAACTCGCATTGCCAGTTTGGACTGTGATGAAAGATGACACTCTTAAAGCGGAACTAAACCCATCGATTTAACAGTTTCATAAACAGTTACATTCTCGGCATGCCAGGGAATGCTGTTCTCCATGAAATGTGCCAGTTTTACAATGCTCCAGCTCACATTACTGAAATAAGATATATATGGAACATCTTACCTTTTTGTGTTCCTTTTGTGCATTTAGAGGTTTGACTCTACCCAATGGTTTATTTTTAGCTTTGAGAAAAGTGTGATAGGCTTTATCCCCCGGTAGACTTTTATAGCTGTCCATGACCCCAACAAGGAGATTTCATGCAGCCAGGGTTCAGTTCTAGATTGACCTTCTTTGTTTTTTTACTGTATCTGTAGTACTCAGTGTTAGTATCACCAAGTACATAGGGACACAGCATCAGTCACCTCCCCCAGTCAGTCCCCTTTCACACACAGTTAGAACACACCCAGGATACACATTTAACCCCTTCCATGCCCCCTAGTGTTAACCCCTTCCCTGCCAGTCACATTTATACAGTAATCAATGCATTTTTTATAGCACTGATCGCTGTATTAATGTGAATGGTCCCAAAAATGTGTCAATAGTGTCCGATGTGTCGGACGCAATATCGCAGTCCTGACAAAATTTGCAGATCGCCGTATTACTAGTAAAAAAAAAGAATTAAAAAAAGTCAGAATTCTATCCCCTATTTTGTAGTCACTATAACTTTTGCGCAAACCAATCACTGTACGCTTATTGCAATTTTTTTTTTTTACCAAAAATATGTAGAATACATATCGGCCTAAACTGAGAAAAAAAATGTTTTTTTTTTTTAAATTGGATATTTATTATAGCAAAAAGTAAAAAATATTGTGTTTTTTTTTTAAAAAAAATCGCTCTTTTTTTGTTTAAAGCGCAAAAAATAAAAACGGAGGTGATCAAATACCACCAAAAGAAAGCTCTATTTGTGGGAAAAAAAAGGACGTCAATTTTGTTTGGGAGGCAAGTCGAACGACCGCGCAATTTTAATTGAAAGCATCGGAGTGCTGAAAGCTTAAATTTCGCCTGGGCAGGAAGGGGGTATATGTGCACAGTAAGCAAGTGGTTAAATTATCTTGGGTTTACTGTAAATACAGATTTTTTTTTAAACAACAGAAACACTGGCCAGATTCACAGAGGCAGACATGAAATGTATGGGAGCGTGAACATAACCTGGATATCATGGTGACTCATTGTTTTATCACTGATGGGAATACAGAGATATGTGACCCTCCCAAGATATAGCAATCAGGAGATCTGATGCTTGTCCTGAATCATATTGTAAAAGCTGAATCCACAATACTCTATTTAGTCCTATAAAATTCTTTGGTTATTATACAGACAGATTGTGTTAGCAATACATTAATAGGAGTCTTCTGGTCAGTGGCAGACATAATACCACATTAACCACTTGACCACTGGGCACTTAAACACCCTTAATTACCAGACCAATTTTTAGCTTTCAGTGCTCTCACAGTTTGAATGACAATAACTCAGTCATATAACACTGTAACCAAATTACATTTTTGTCCTTTTTCTCCCACAAATAGAGCTTTCTTTTGGTGGTATTTGATCACCTCTGCGTTTTTTTTTTGCTATAAATGAAAAAAGAACAAAATGTTGCAAAAAATAATAATTTTTCTTCATTTCTATTATAAAATTTTGCAAAAAAGAAAATGTTCTTCATAAATTTGGCCTAAAATGTATACTGCTACATATCTTTGGTAAAACAAAAAATGTTGGATATTATTTAGTCTGGGTGAAAGTTATGGGGTCTACAAGCTATGGTACCAATTACTGAAAATTGATCAATTTCAATTTCATCACACCTAATGTACTGACAGCATTTCTTGAGACCCTAACATGCCAAAGTACAAATACCCCCCAAATGACCCCTTTTTGGAAAGAAGACATTCCAAGGTATTTATAAAGAGGCCTGGTGAGTTTTTTTAAAGTTGTCATTTTTTCCCACAATTCTTTGCAAAATCAAGATTTTTTTTTTCATCAAATTTTCATATTAGCAGGTTATTTCTCACACACAGCATATGCATACCACAAATTACACCCCAAAACACATTCTGCTCTTCCTCCCGAGTATGGCGATACCCCATGTGTGAGACTTTTACACAGTGTGGCCACATACAGAGCAGAGGCGACTATAGGGGGGGCCAGAGGGGGCCCTGACCCCCCCAACATTATGCTGTGCCCCACTATGTGCCCCCCCAAAAAAACATTTTTTTTGCTTTTTTTTGTATTTTTCTCAGGCCGCCCCTGGAGTAACAGTCTCTCCTGAGAGGAAGAGTGTCCCCAGTCAGCTCTGCGGGGCATTCCTCCCCCTCCCTCTGCTCGCTGACATTGTATAATGCAACCACAGCCGCCCGATCTGCTCCTTCCCCTGCATCCTCATTGGCACGGAGAAGAGTGAGTTGCAGAAAGGACTCCATGAGCACTGTGGGGGAGGGGGGCCCAAGCCTTCATCTCAGTTACTGAAAAAACAGACTGATTTCTCCCGTCCTTAGGACAGGAGAACCAGCCTGTAAATTCCGAGAGTGGTGACTGCAAGCTGAGCCGAGTGTCAGTCTATGACACTCTTTTACAGCCCAGTGAGTCCAGCCACCCCCCCCCCCACTCTCCTCACATACGAGCAGGGAGGAATACAGCTCATCCTCCTCCTTTCAGTCCCGCCCACACTATCTCGGTGAGCTGTATCTGAAGAGAGGGGATGTGTGTTCAGGAAATATGAAAATCAGCACATGTGTGTGAATGATGCCTGAGATTCTAGCCTGGACCGTGGGTAAGTGTGTGCACTGCAGACTGCAGTACACTGTAATCACTGAACTGCATTATCTCCATCTCTTCTCTCCCCCATCTGTCTCCCTCCCCTCTCCTGTTCTTTCAAGACATTCACAATTTACTTTCTGTAACGGTCACCATCGTTTACGATATTCCATTCCATTGTCCCACGACAGCTTATACGACAGTCCGACAGACATCAGACACGACCCATTTCATTTCCCAGAATAACCGAGACAACACAAGCTCTGGTACTGGTTCCAAAATGAATGAATGAATCCTTTAATAGTGACTTAGCTTTCTTATATACAGTACAAACATGTTACAGTTAATCACAGGGACAAAGCCACACTCCACCCACACATCACACAATGGGGGGCTTCATACACATTCTTTTAGATATTCCGATGAGTTAATTACTACTCATTACCCAGACGGTCTGGCTCCGCATTTAGAGGGGTTAATTACTACAGCTTGACAAGTCACATTCCACATCTTAACAGTGTCATTAGGAGCAGACCTAATTAGCACAATGGGCACAAAACAGTATTAGCATCACACAATGGAATGTCTAGGAGCAGACTCAATTAACACCTCAAAAGCATGTGTCCCCACATTGAATGAAAACACTCTATTGACCTGTCGGAGTCAGACTTTAACAACTTGTAATATTTAAAGATATCCTGCAAAACATGAATTATCAGTAATGTCCCATCCCATGTAATTTATCATTATCATTTCTCAGTCACCCTATGCCCAAAAGGGGCACATGATGACCCTAGACCCAAGAGTCATTAGTGATGCTGGCACTCAAGTCTCTGGGTGTCACGGACCATTCTGTTACACTTTCATTTTCAGTTAAGCAGGTAATATACAGTGCAAATTTCTTTCCTACATCCACAGATTGCAGGAAAGAAACTTGCATGATTCCCCCATCAACACAGACAGTGCTGACGGGAATATCACTCCTGCCCAGCAATTGTATTCTCCCGACAAACAGTGATTCTCACTAGTGGCTATACAGCAACCACTAGTGATAATCATAAGAGAATCTGCTCATTAATGGTTCAAATCTCAGCCAGTTCCTGCTGAACCAGCTGAGATGTAAACTGTCTATGGCTGGTTTTAGCTCTTAGGCAGCCCATACATTGGTCACTTTTTTTCATTCAACTATTAGGTTGAATGAAAAAAAAAAAGAAATGATCCAATTCCCCCATCTACACATTATAGGTGGATGGGGGAATCCTCCCAGTGTGGACCAGTGCTGGAATAACCAGAGTTGCTGTCCTGTCCCGGCTATTTACAGCGCTGGTCTCTGTCTCCTTGGCAGCACATAGGAACCCAGTGCTGGTTACTTTATGGGGCTGATGTACAGGAGGGCCAGCACAATTTGTTGTTAGAGATGGGCTGGGCATGTTCAAAAATCCACATGCCAGAGCCTGCCAGGAAGCCCACACTGCACAGCGCTAATCACAGGCAGTGAGAGATTTCCCGGTCCGCAGCTCTGCACAGATCAGGAAATGTCTCACTGCCTGTGATTAGCACTGTGGAGTGTTGGCTTCCTGGTGGGATTTTGCGTATGTGATTTCAAACACACCCGAGCCCATCTCTATTGGTTGTAGATGTAGACAGTTGAGCTCCCTGCAGGTTGCTTAGCAGCAGTGGAGCTTCTCTGACATGCTGATCGGGATGCAATCCAGGTGATGCTCCCAGTCAAATCCTAGTGTTAAATATCAGAGATTTTTTTGATCAAAGCCCACACTTTACAGGCATAGAGCCCACACTTTACAGGCATAAAGCCCACACGGCTGCGGAACATACATTTGATTATATATATATATATATATATATATATATATATGTGGTTGTACTCTTGATGCTAATAAATACTGTATTTATTAGATCTGACTGGGAGCATTACCTGAATCACATCCCGATCAGCATGTCAACAGAGAAGGTTATACAGCATTACTGCTGCTAGGTGACTAGCTGGGGGCTCAGCTCTCTATAACCAATAGTGCCAGCCTTCCCCTGCATGCACCCATAATGTCACCAGCACTAGGTCCTAATGGACTGCCGCTGCTGCCAAGGAGACAGATGCCAGACCAGCTTTGTCAATAGCAGGGACAGGACAGCTGGGGAACCCCACAGTGGCAGAACACCAGGGTTCGGTGGCAAGACAACCTTTGCAACCCTGAAAGTTCTCCCACTGTATTGGACCCTTATATTTTCTTGGTGTGCTGGTGACATATATCTCTTGTTTTCTGCCACCCTGGGGGGCCTCAGTATAGAAGGAAGGCAGCTCACTGCAGAACATGTAAAAGGGCCCGTTGTGGGATCATAGTAAAGGGCCCCAGGATATATATATATATATATATATATATACATATAATTGCATTTTATAGTTGGCCCCCCTACTTTTGTCCCTGTCCCCCCATGTGCCCCCCCTAAATATGAAATCTGGAGACGCCACTGATACAGAGGCCCAACATGCAGGGAGCACCCAGGCCAATTCTGACATTTCTCTCCTACATGTAAAAATCATCATTTATTTGCTAGAAAATTACATAGAACCCCAAAACATTATATATGCTTTTTAGCAAAGACCCTAGAGAATACAATGGCGGTCGTTGCAACTTTTCATCGCACATGGTATTTGCACAGCAATTTTTCAAATGCGTTTTCTTTTGGAAATAACACAGTTTTGTACTTTTTAAAAAAAAAACATTAAAGTTAGCCCAATGTTTTTGCATAATATGAAAGATAAAGTTACGCCGAGTAAATAGATACCTAACATGTCACCCTTCAAAATTGCTCACGCTTGTGGAATGGCGCCAAACTTCGGTACTTAAAAATTCCCATAGGTGACGCTTTAAATATTCTTACTGGTTACATGTTTTTAGTTACAGAGAAGGTCTAGGGCCAAAATTATTGCTCTCGCTCTAACGTTCGCAGAGATACCTCACATTTGTGGTTTGAACACTGTTTTCATATGTGGGCGGGACTTGCGTATGCATTCGCTTCTGCATGCGAGCTCACAGGGACAGGGGCGCTGTATGCCCAGAGTATGCCCAGAGTATTGCAGAGTATGCCCAGAGTATTGCGGAGTATGCCCAGAGTATTGCGAAGTATGCCCAGAGTATTGCAGAGTATGCCCAGAGTATGCCCAGAGTATTGCAGAGTATGCCCAGAGTATTGCGGAGTATGCCCAGAGTATGCCCAGAGTATGCCCAGAGTATGCCCAGAGTATCACAGAGTATGCCCAGAGTATTGCAAAGTATGCCCAGAGTATTGCCAGAGTATTGCAGAGTATGCCCAGAGTATTGCAGAGTATGCCCAGAGTATTGTGGAGTATGCCCAGAGTATTGCCAGAGTATGCCAGGAGTATGCCCAGAGTATGCCCAGAGTATTGCCAGAGTATTGCCAGAGTATGCCCAGAGTATGCCCAGAGAATTGCAGAGTATGCCCAGAGTATTTCAGAGTATGCCCAGAGTATTGCCAGAGTATGCCCAGAGTATTGCAGAGTATGCCCAGAGTATTGCAGAGTATGCTCAGAGTATTGCAAAGTATGCCCAGAGTATTGCCAGAGTATGCCCAGAGTATTGCAGAGTATGCCCAGAGTATTGCAGAGTATGCTCAGAGTATTTCAGAGTATGCTCAGAGTATGCCCAGAGTATTGCGGAGTATGCCCAGAGTATTGCGGAGTATGCCCAGAGTATTGCAGAGTATGCCCAGAGTATTGCAGAGTATGCAAAGAGTATTGCCAGAGTATGCCCAGAGTATGCCCAGAGTATTGCCAGAGTATTGCCAGAGTATGCCCAGAGTATGCCCAGCCGATTCTTGCCCAGTATTGAAGAGTATTGCAGCAGGGATGGCTGAGCAGGGAGGGATGGATGGATCTGTGACTATATTTGTCACAGATCCAGCCCACAGCACTGCCGCTGACATCCGCTCCCTCCCCTCTCCTCTCACACTGTACCGATCGGGGAGGAGGTCATTTGATGATGCCGGTTTGTTTACAAGTGATCGCTCCGTCATTGGACGGAGCGATCACGTGGTAAACCGTAGCTATCAGCAGCGATTTACCGTGATCCCGTGTGCGCGCCTCAGGGGGCGCGCGGGAGCGCGATTCTAAGAAGCCGTTAATTAACGGCCACTTAGAGTTAAGCAACCGCCCTGTAGACGTACTTTGTCTATAGGGTGGTTGTAAAGTGGTTAATAGGCCTCTGTGTAAGAACAAATTTTAGATCCTACACTTTAATCAATGTAAAGTACAAACACGTATTCACTGTGTACAAGTGGATGGAAGCCTTGTGATCAGGCATGTACTGGCCATATGGACTACCAGGAGTTTCCCGGTGGGCCGATGGCTCAGTGGGCCAGTTTCAGTGACAGCGGAGGTAGAGCGGAAAGAGACTCCCAAACCCTGTCCACCAATAAGCTAATCTCCCGCTGTGCAGCTGTTTAGAAGAAAAACTTCTCGGGGCCCCCTCTGTTCAAACTATTTCATAATTTTCAGCTTTGGGTAGAATAATCTGCAGCAGCGCACTACACAGTTGTATGCCCACCTGTGCTATATCAGTACACTGGAGCTGGCCGGGAGCGCTGCAGAGGATTATTTTGCCTAAAGCCAAAAGTGATGAAATAGTGAGCTTTCTGTCCCTCGGCCCCCATTTGTGGACAGGATTTGGGAGTCCCCGCCCATTCACTTTGCCCCCCCCAGTTTCCACCAGCCCTAGTTTCCCAGCTCTGTGGTGCCCAGGAGGAAGGGAGAGGACCAGATGTATCAGCAGTGGACAGCTGGTCCCGCGGTCCCAGCTCCAGAGGAACCACCTGCAGGACAAGCACTGCACCTGGGACTAAGGTAGAAGAAGCTGTGCAGACCAGGTACTGGGAAGGACTAACATTGATGGGCACTTATGAGGCTGCGCTGATGGGCCCTGATCAGGCTGCATTAATGGGCACTGGTATGGCTGCATTAATGGGGACTGGTGTGGCTGCGCTGATGGGCACTGATCAGGCTGCATTGATGGGCATTGGTGTGGCTGCATTAATGGGCACTGGTGTGGCTGCATTAAATGGCACTGGTGTGGCTGCACTGATGGACACTGATCATGCTGCATTACTGGGCACTGATGTGGCTATGCCCTGTCCTATGCCCAATAGTGGAATGTTTAATTATGTTTTTTTTGCGCAATTGCTTATAGTATATATACTGCTTTTGTGCGTGTTTGCAAAATTAAAGTGGGCCGGCCTGCATGAAGTCCAAGGCCAATTTCTTGTCTCAGTTCAGCCCTGCTTGTGATGTACTAAATTTCCCTACAAATTTATATTATGCAAATCACGCTCTATTGTCTGCCCAAAATGGCACCATGAGGAAACAGGAGAAGTATACTACACATCTCAGCACCAGAGACTAAAAATGAAGAAGGTGCTCGCTGCCTGACATCATTCAGATATTACAAACTAGGGGAACAGTTATGCCATTCATTCTTCATGCAAAATGCCTCTTGCTTCTCATCTGCCCTAGTAGTGAGCACTGTAGTGTGCAGGACTTTGTGTCACCATCATCCACCCAACCCACCTTATATAGACGGAGCCCTAAATCTCAAAAGACCCATGTGGCCTACTTGAAATATGTATCTGTCGTTGTCTCTGATATTATATGGAAATGCCAGATGTAGGAATGGCATTCTAGGGGCCAGATTCTCATAGAAATTCGCTGGCGTAGCGTAAGCCATTTACACTACGCCGCCGCAACGTAACAGAGCAAGTGCCGTATTCTCCATGCACTTGCTCCGTAGTTTGCGTTGGCGTAGCGAAAATGGCCCAGCGTAAGGCCGCACAATTCAAAGGGGGCGGCTTGTATTTAAATTAAGCGCGCCCCCGCGTCGATCGAACTGCGCATTCGCCGGCCGGGGAAAAATCCCAGTGCGCATGCTCCAGCTCACGTCGGAAAGCGTTGTTGAAACTGCCGTCAAAACGACGTGATCGTCACTACGCAATGCCCTATTCGCGAACGAGTTAGTAAAACGACGTAAGCGACGGAAAAAGCCGACGCTGACCCGACGCCATACTTAACATGGCATCCGACGGCACCCGACGGCATCCGACGGTACTGCGTAAGGTTACCCCTCATATTAGCAGGGGTAACCTTACGCATTCGTAAACGACGTACGCGACGACGGGGCGGTGTAAAAGCGATCGGGAATCGGCGTAGTAGCCTCATTTGCATAGGCAAATGAGAAAACAACGTAAAGGCCACCTAGTGGCCGGAGTTGTCATTACAACTACGATCCGCAAGTGTAATGGTATTACACTTGTCAGATCTTCAGCCGTATCTATGCCAAAGTGATGCTAAGAATCACTCGCATAGATACCCGGTAAAAAAAAAACGGCGATACGACGGGGTATCTGAGATACTCCGTCATAGCGCCTCTGAGAATCTGGCCCTAGGTCTTTAAGTCCCACAGTAGCTAAAAGTCTACAGTTTATATATTGTCCGATTTAGATGAACATGTAATAAAATCACTTCTTAAAGAGATTTTCAATATACAGTACTTGAAGATTATTAATTAATTAAAGACTTGTTAGCTAAAAGCTAAAAATTCCATGTGATGTTCTACCAGTTCTTAATCACACTATAACTGATCTCCCCATCTAATGGGACTTCACAATATTTTTTGTGGGGGGACAGCTGAACATGAGCAAAATACTATGGATAAAACTCTCCATGTGCGGACATGGTTCACCACAAAAATTACTGAAATATGTCACTGTGAACACTAGCACAAGTATAAAGCCTAAAGAAGGAACCTAAAAGGTTTAAACTAGGCTGCAACCCTAACAGAACTTAACCACTTGCTTACTGGGCACTTATACCCCCCTCCTGCCCAGGTGATATTTCAGCTTCCGGCACTGCGTCACTTTAACTGACAATTGCCCGGTCGTGCGACGTGGCTCCCAAACAAAATTGACGTCCTTTTTTGGTAGAGCTTTCTTTTGGTGGTATTTGATCACCTTTGCGGTTTTTATTTTTTGCGCTATAAACAAAAAAGAGCGACAATTTTGAAAAAAATACAATATTTTTTACTAGTTGCTATAATAAATATCCCAATTAAAAAAAAAAAAAATTTTTTTTTCTCAGTTTAGGGCGATGCGTATTCTTCTACATAATTTTGGTAAAAAAAAAAAAAAAAAATCGCAATAAGCGTCTGGTTTGCGCAAAATTTATAGTGCCTACAAAATAGGGGACAGAATTATTATTATTATTTTTTTTTTTTACTAGAAATGGCAGCGATCTGCGATTTTTATTGGGACTGCGACGTTATGGCGGACACATCGGACACTTTTGACACATTTTTGGCGTCATTTACATTTATACTGCGATCGGTGCTATAAAAATGCACTAATTACTGTATAAATGTGACTGGCATTGAAGGGGTTAACACTAGGGGGTGAGGAAGGGGTTAAATGTATTCCCTGCATAGTGTTCTAACTGTGGGGGGTGGGGGGATGACTGGGGAGGTGACCGATCTGTGTCTCTATGTACAAGAGACACAGATCCGTCTCCTGCTCTCCAGAGACAGAACGCTGTCTCTATGTAAAACGGCAATGAGAGATGATCTATGAGATCATCTCTCATTCGCCGCACAGATCGCATCGCAAACGGCCACTCTGATTGGCCGTTCGCGGCGATCTGTGATTGGCTGTGTCCAAGGGACACGGGCAACACAATGTTTCCCCGCAGCGCGCTCTGGAGCGCGCGCCGGGAAGCAGCTAGTGACAAGCCGTCAATTGACGGCTTGTTGGCAATTTAGATCTGCGCTAGAGCCGTCATTCGGCTGTAGCGCGGATCTCAAGTAGTTAAAGTGATTGTAAAGGTTCCTTGTTAACATGTTATACTTACCTCCTCTGTGCATGGGTTTTTCACAGAGTGGCCCTGATCCTCCTTTTCTGGTGTCCCCCAGTGGCGCTCCTGGCTCCTCCTCTGCATTGAGTGCACCCACTGAGAGCTGCATTCCATGGGGGCACTCGGGCAGGCATGCTCCTGAGTCCTGCTGCTGCATCCTTTGACGAAGACAGCAAGACCCGGTCCTGCCCCCCGACTACCGTGTCACCAGATTTGATTGACAATAGTAAGTAAAAGGGGGGCTCTGGGGGGCAGCTGCATCACAACAGGTTTTTCATCTTAATGCATGAACAACTCCTTTAAAAAGTGAAGATTTGCTATGTTATAGGGGAAATTTAAATATGCTATTAGTGCCTAATCAATCTCGAGTACTGAAATGTTGTCATTTTGTCTGAAGTTCCTCTTAAAAAACAGCAGAACTGCCTATGTGAGCGTTACTTTGCACTCCTGTGCCTGCAACCTCAGCTCTTCTAATGACTGCTAGTCTCCCGAGATTTGGAGTGGGATTTGTTGATGTCACTACTATATTGCTCACTGTTCTCCAAGCTGAAGGGTCTAACATGAGGAAGCAAAACCCTGCCTCTTCCAAGATGGTCTTTTCCACACAGAGGCACAGTGCAGAACAAAGCATGGTAAGTTACAGTGGAGGCTGGTGCTCAAAATTTTTGGTGGTGCGCAAAAAAACTGAAAAATTCTGAAAAAAAACTTAAATTGCTGCCTCACTGTGCCCATCAATTGCATTCACTGTGCCATCAAATGCAACCACTGTGGCATCAAATGCAACCACCTAGCCATCAAACGCAGGCATTGTGCAATCAAATGCAGCCACTGTGCCCATTAATTGCAGCCACTGTGCCATCAAATGCAGCCACTGTACCATGAAACGCAGCCACTGTGCCCATCAAAGGGCGCCGCTGTGCCATCAAATGCAGCCACTGTGCCATCAAATGCAGTCAATGTGCGCATCAAACGCAGCCATTGTGCCTATCACAGAGCGCCACTGTGCCCATCAAACGCTTCCACTGTGCCCTTCAATTGCAGCCACTGTGCCCATCAAATGCTGCCACTGTGCCCCATCAAAAGCTGCCACTGTGCTCATCAAATGCCGCCACTGTGCCCATCAAATGCCGCCACTGTGATCATCAAAAATTGCCACTGTGACCCCCCTGCCTTCTTGCCGTCTGCCTGGAAGTTACCCTATCTCGGTGGCGGCTCAGGCAACGAGTGACAGCGGCTAGCTGTGGGACCTTGCAGCGGCTCAAACATCAGCTCCTGTGTCCTCCATGAGTCTCCTCCTGATCCAATCGCAGAGCCTGTCCTTTAAGCCAATCAGGTGATGGGTATCAGATTAGTGGAGAGGCGGTTCAGTGTTACAAAAGTGAATATTCATTCGCTTTTCTAACACACCTGGGTGGACTCTGAGCGCAATACTTTGCGCTCCGAGTTCACCTTTTTTGAAGCCTATTAGAACCTATGGCTCTAATCAGTTGCTTCAAAAATGCACCTCGTCACTGTATTTGGTGGCTAACATTACAACTCTGTACTAATAACTCCAGCGCTAAATGGGTTAACAGGTGTGGGGATAATATAAACTCATGAACAGATTGATCATAATCAGTGAATAAAACAATTGTCCCAGAGCTGCTGGACTGTTCGTACTAATAACCAGCACAATGAAATGGTTTACAGCTTTATCCTCTAACTGGTATCTAAGTAATACGTAATTAGGAGCCAAACTATATGACTAGCACAAACAGTGAGCAAAGAAACTAGTCTATGCTTTTTCACAAAATATACTCAGACAGTATTTGGCCATTTCTGTGTTTTTTGCCAGTTGAAAATCTTATTTCACTGAATGAAAGTGATTTGCTATCTGTCTATTTAAATATTTAAGTATCCACAACAGGTAATATGTTAGGTATTGCTTTAGTAGAATTTTACACATTGCCAATTTGGGGAAGAGCGGCATGTTCTCTTAACTGGGCATCTCATACCCACTGTTCTATTTATTTTCAGATCCCTTATACCAAGGGCTCCCAGGTATCAGGAAACATGTGAACTTTTACCCTTCGTTCCAATCTGCTGTACAGGTGAACATTGAGGAAGGGAGAAGGCCCTTAACACAGAGTTAAATAGAGTTATGCCCGTACACACGATTGGAATTTCCATCCGTGTGTATGCCTCATCAGAGTTTTTCTATCGGATATTTCAGGAATTCCATCTGAGTTTAGACGGGGCTTAAAGACTTTGGGCCAGATTCTCAAAAGAGATATGATGGTGTATCGCAGGAAACACCGTTGTATCTCTGTTTTTTTTACTGGGTATCTATGCGTGTGATTCCTAGAATCACTTACGCATAGATACAGTGAAGATCCGACAGGTGTAAAACACTTACACCGTCGGATCGTAGATGTAATTACTTTTCTGGCCGCTAGGTGGCCTTTACGTTGTTTTCTCATTTGCCTATGCAAATGAGCCTAATACGCCGATTCCCAAACGTTTTTACGCTGCCCCGTCGTCGTTTACGTCGTTTCCGTAAGCGTAAACCTACCCCTGCTATATGAGGGGTAGGTTTACGAAGTTCCATCGTTGCCATGTTAAGTATCTTTTTCCGTCGGTTATGTCGTTTTACTAAGTCGTTCGCGAATAGGGCATTGCGTAAGTGACGATCACGTCGTTTTGACGTCGGTTTCAACGACGCTTTCCGACGTGAGCTGGAGCATGCGCACTGGGCTTTTTTCCCGGCCGGCGCATGCGCAGTTCGTTCGACGCGGGGGCGCGCTTAATTTAAATACAAGCCGCCCCCTTTGAATTGCGCGGGGATACGCAGGGCCATTTACACTACGCCGCCGCAAACTACGGAGCATATGCTTTGGGAATACGGCACTTGCTCCATTAAGTTGCGGCGGCGTAGTGTAAATGGCTTACGCTACGCTGCCGCAGATTGTATGTGAATCTGGCCCTATGTTTAACTCCCTGAAAGCAAGCAAGGAAAGTATCAGCGGGTGGGTTAGTGTCCTATTAAGGGAACCTGTCATTTTCTATTGAATTATCAAAGGAATTGACCGATAGCTGAATTGTGAACATTGATCTGGTCTTAATTGGGCACCAGAATTGATCAAAGCTACATCTTGATATATTTTAGTCTATTCACCCAAATCTGACCACACTGTGACGATACAACATTTTCTTTTGGGTAAATACTGGAATATAATCAACAAGATTAAGTCAGTTACTACACAAATTTATTCAGCTGTCATATTATTATCATGTACGTAGTAAAATACAAATAAACTTTTTAAATATAACAACTGTAATGACTTTTTACATTTTGTTATACAATGTTTTCTACTGAAAACACAAACCATAAATACTGTGAGTCACCCATGATGTGATCAAATTTTCCCCACGCTAAGACATTATTTATAATTATATATCCGTCTGCAGGGACCATTTCTTCAGAAGAGCCTGTAAACTGCTGTTTTTTCATAAAATGCATTTTTAGTGTCTGCCTAACAGGAAAAGGACATTCACCAGACCTGCGGGAGGCAGCAGATGTCTGGCTTGGTGTCTCACATAATACTATATATTATATGATACACATTTGTAAGTGCTCAGTACACAGATTGGTGTTAACTGAGAAAAGAGCCGTGATGTTTTGTACTACTAAATGGTGTTATTATAGCTGTGTTTCTCGAAAGAGAAGGATAAATTATTGTCATCCATGGGCACCTCCGGTTTGCGGCTGGGAAGATTTTACTTCCTGTCTTACAGATGCAACAGGAATTAAAAGGAAACCTCCCCAAAGTCCGGTCAATTCTAATCTTACACAATTATCATCAGAACATCTGTCTTAATCGGAAGATATGCCCTCACCTTCTTCTCACCTGACAACTCTAGAAAGTCGTATTACCTATTATGCAGGGTACACACGATCGGAAATTCCGGCAAGAAAACCATGGATTTTTTTCAGATGGAATTCTGGCTCAAAATTGTGTTACATACATACGGTCACACCAAATTCCAACCGCCAAGAATGTGGTGATGTACAACACTACGACAAGCCAAGAAAAATTAAGTTTAATGCTTCTGAGCATGCGTCGACTTGATTCCGAGCATGCGTAGGATTTTTCTCCATCAGAATTTCCGACAAGAACTTTTCCCTTTGGAAAATTTGAGAACCAGCTCCTTAAATTTTTCTTGGCGGAAATTCCGAAAGAAAAATCCCGTTGGAGCTCACATCGGACTTTTCTTGTCAGAATTTCCGATCGAGTGTACGAAGCATAAGTTTCTGTGTTGGTGACAATGGTCATGAGGACAAATAGAAGGGGTTAGTCTCTCCAGTGGGGACACGGACCACATTAAATCTTTGTAGAGGGTTTAAACCTTCCCCAATTCATTTAGATCTAAAAAAAAAAAAGAGTTTTGCCTTTACATATACTTTAAAGGGTTTGTAAAGGAATTGTTTTTTTATCTTAATAGCTTCCTTTACCTTAATGCAGTGCTGTTTTCATGTCCTCATTGTTCGTTATTGCTCTCAAGTTGCTGTAATTCTTCTCTGATCTCCACACTTTCTGGTTGTCTGTTTCCTTATAACCACAGTCCTGGGAGCTATCTCTCTGTGGTCACTAATCAAGGAGGTGTGATTACTGTGTGTCTAAAACCCCTCAGCACCAATCACTTTCGTTTTCCAAACCATCAATGCCCTGTATTGGCTCTGTGGCTCTGTACATCACAGAAGCAGGAAACAGCATGCAAAAACGAAACTGAAACTGCAGGTACATTATATGATTGATTTTTATCTATTTTTAATCGTTTTTAACATGAATCAGTTAACTATTATGTCTCTATACCCTGTAAACAGTCAATTCAGCAAAAAATAAAAAAAATCCTTTACAACTGCTTTAATAAATTGGAAATAAGTTTCTAAATAAATATAAAACAAATCTCCACTCAAAATATCCTCAGCGAGAAAAATGTATTCCATCACTGGAATTTTTACACACATACCTTTTGGTGCCCAAAGCAGCATCCCTCTGCTAGGGTCAACCCTTTTACAACAAGCATTTTAATCTTTTACTTATCCACTTCTAACCTGAATTAAACTATTTTGGCAACTTTGTAAATAAGGTTATAGAAACTACATTAACTAACTATTCAAGAAAAGGCAACCTTATTGCCTATACCACCTATGGGCACAAGCCTAGTATGCCTAATTAGAAATCTGGTTAAGGCCATCCATGTCCAGTGGCCTATATGAGCACTTGCACTGGCTGTGCCATGACTAAGCACTAAAACTATAGTGTGAAACGCGTCGGTTGTACAGTTTGTGGCTGTATGTAGATGTACTTTGCTGTATTTTATTGAATAAAGACAACTTTTTCAAGAAGTTCCCTGGAGTGCGGCTATCCAAATTTTGCTTTGTTCCTTCTACAGCACTTGCACTGGACATGGGAGCTGCAATTGGTTCAGACTAATGTTGCGTACACACGATCGGAAATTCCAACAAGAAAAGTCCGATGTGAGCTTTTGGTGGGGAATTCCGACTGTGTGTAGGCTCCATCAGAACTTTTCTGTCGGAATTTCCGCCAAGAAAAATTTGAGAGCTGGTTCTCATTTTTTTCCAACAAGAACATTTCTTGGAGGAAATTCCGATCGTCTGTATGCAATTCCGACGCACCAAAAATCATGCATGCTCTGAAGCAAGTACGAGACCGAAGCGTTCAGTCTGTTAAAACTAGAGTATGTAGTGAAGATAGCACATTCATCACGCTGTAACGGACTGAAAAGCACGAGGCTGAAAAGCGCAAATGGTTTCTCACCAAACTTCTACTAACATGAGATTAGCAGAAGGAGCCCAAAGGGACTGGGAATGGAATTTCCGTTTTATAGTGCCGTTGTATTTGTTGTATGTCACCGCGTTCTTGATGGTCTGAATTTGGTGTGACCGTGTGTATGCAAGACGAGTTTGAGCCAAAATTCAATCGGAAATAAATCCACGGTTTTCTTGTCGGAATTTCAGATCGTGTGTAGGCAGCATTACACTTAACATGAGGACTCCAGTAGCAAAGTGAAACTATTTTCAGAAAGGCATACAGGGGAGGGTTTTCCAGTTAACAAAAGTAATTTGGGTGAATTTAATAAAGCTTTTAAAACACTTTTCTTGCAGTAGGTCCCTTTAACCCCCCTGCCGGTATCCCCGAGCGCGACTCGGGGTGGATTTTTTATGTAAATATCGATATCCCTGAGTCGCGCTTGGGGTGAATATGCAGAGCCTGCAGCGCGCGCTGGCTTACCTTTGATCCAGGCAGGGTACTGTACTTACCTTGTCCCTGGATCCAGCGATGCATCCGCGCTGTGTGAGCGAGTGGTGTCCTCCATTCGACTCACACAGTGCCCGCGCGCTGCCGATCTTCGTTCCCTGCGACGTAACGGCGCACGGGGGCGGAGACCGGCGGCAAATTCAAAAAAGTAAACAAACACATTACATACAGAATACTGTAATCTTATAGATTACAGTACTGTATGTAAAAAGTACACACCCCCCCCCCCTGTCCCTAGTGGTCTGCCCAGTGCCCTGCATGTTCTTTTACATAATAAAAACATTTTTTTTGTGCCTGCAAACTGTAGATTGTCCATAGCAACCAAAAGTGTCCCTTTATGTCAAAAGTGATTTTAGAGCAGCTAGAAAACAGCGATAATAAATGATAATCACTTGAAGAATTGAGCGATAGCGATTTGTGGGGAAATTCGTCATAAAAAAATAAAAGTAATGACAGCGACAATTCTGCAACTGAGCAAATTTCAGTGATTTTGATTTGATTACATTAGTGAATAATTTTTATTATAATTACATTATTATTTGTTATAATTATTTATAGTTATTTATTATATTATAATTTTATGATTTTGTGTTTCAAACTTTATCATACCCGGGATGTCTACTAGACTCTGGTTTGGACAAATTTAAGTGAGTCATTCCTAAAAATTGCAGGCCTACAGTATAAAACGCAGAATTTCCATGCAAAATAATTGTACCGCTTTTGGTACGTAATTCCAGACAGAATCATACCGCCAGGGAGGTTAAAACTGCCTTTGCCTAATTCATGCAAACATTTGCTATGGTTTTGGTAACAGTATTGACAGGTGTGCACAAATTCAGGTGGTTCTTACTACTGCCATTTTAAGAAAACATTACTTTGGCTGGGGGCGATTTAAAAATGAATTACTGCCAGTTTGCAGATTACGCAATTGTCTGTAATTAAGACCAATTTGGTGTACAGAGAGACCCCAGTGCTCAGGATAGGGCATTTTGTGCTGGGAAGTTGTCATGAATGTGACAGCTGTACTTGTAGTTGCTAGGCTTGTAGTTGCTAGGATGCTGGCTGCCATGGTGGAGGGATCTGTGGAAAATAATGGGTAGTTTGTGGTATTTGTCTTTGTTAGATATTTTAACTGTTGAGATAAGTTATCAGCCACTGAGGATGAGTGTTGTCATCAATGACTTGGAGACTTGCAATGTGAGAAGGAGCAGTAAAACACAACCATTGTTTAGAACTGCAAGAAAACTATTATTGAAAATAAATATGCATAACAAAAAATTATCAGTTACCAGCTAACACTTAAAAAAAAAATGTTTTTACAACACTTTGTGCTACTCTACTGAAGAAGTCCTTACCTTGGACGTGATGCGTATAGGGGGGGGGGGGGGGGGAGATTAGAGTGTGACGTCATCCTGCAGTCATCTTGGATTTCAACTGGATGTTAGCTCTGTATCTTATACGTTTCTAGCTAGCACTGGCAATAATGCTTTACTTTGTAAGTGCAATTGCACTTTTTAATTAAATTAAATTATGTTTAAATGGAGAACACTAGGTCTTATGTTCTTCTTTTTTCCTACATGCCTGATACCAGGAGTCTCATTCTCTAAGGGGAACAAGGAGCTTTATGACCTTGCTGGTAACTCAGGTGTCATATCTATGAGGTGAGCGGCCATTGTTCACTGGTGGTGGAGACACAAGCCACTTCTCACTTTAGAAGCCTGCACGGTATATTTTGATCAATGTGGTAATTAAATAAATTTTGGACTTTATGATTAAACACTGTGGACTCTCACAAGAGAAGTTGTTACATTGTTCTCTAAGTATTTATTACAAATGTTGGGTTGTGCTGCGCTAATTTTGGAATTTCTTTAAATTATAAGCAAAGCTTATTACAAGTCTCATACATACAAAATCCCAACTTTTATCTTAGTGCAGAGCTCTTCACACAAGCAGGAAATAACATTTCTGAAGGCGTTCCGTGCACCAACTGTGCAAAGAACACCTCCAAGTTTCCATATTGCATTGACTTTATAGAGAATTACAAATTGCAGTTTGAAAAGGAAATGTCATTTATAATAGCATTACATTGCAATATGGTTTGTGCAGCAAATGTTTATGCTATATTGATTTTTTTTTTTTTACATGCTATATATTTATTGATTTTTACAGATATTTTTGAACTGTGGTCAGTTTTTGACAGTACGGGAAACAGCCTGGGCCTTAACCCCATTCAAACCCTCTGGGCAAGAGAAAAACACACTAAAAATCAGCGCTCATGGTTCTCAGAAATTCACTATTAGCCAAAGGTTGAACTAAAAGTCCATTTATTAGTGGATCCAGTCCAAGCATTAAAATATTTAGCATAAATGTTAAAACATAAGGTGCGTGTGGAGTAAATACAATGTACAATATACAGTCCGCAAATAGCTACCATTGAGCACAAAGGGTTAGGGTCTCCAGAATTCAGAGAGCAGTTCCTCAGATGAGAAAAACATACACAGTACCTTTGGGGCTGGCGGTATATGGGCGGGGGTGGGGAGATGGATAAAGGATCCTCCAACAAGGCCGTGCTTCCCGAGTTACACACACCGCTGATGGCCCCCCGTGGAGAGGGATGAAAAAATCCTCAGGCGCAAACAGCGATAATCGGGGGCCATAATGTAGCTGAATCTGGGAAACAGCCGCACGCTTCCTCCCTATGGGGCGACGTCTGCGACGCCAATAACCTTCCGAGGGGATAAGCAATGCTGGAGCCGACAGTACCGTACATCTGCTGTTGAGCACAAGGATGTGCTGCTGCTGCCCTATATAAAATGCTGCTATCTGTCCTCTGAGATCTTCAGTCATCCCCAGGAAGAGTTGTGCTGTGTGCTGGACGGGGAAAGAGATCTCAGGATTATACAGGATTTATATAGCGCCAACAATTTACACAGTGCCCTACAACATGGGGCAAGACAGTACAGTTACAATACAAATCAATACAGGAGGAATCAGAGGGCCCTGCTCGTGAGAGCTTACAGTCTAAAAGAGAGAGTCAAGTGGAACAAAATGTTATAGCTGTGGGGGATGAGGTAATGGAGAAAATTCAAATACAGTTGTTAGGTGTGTGTAGGATAGGCTTCTCTGAAGAGAAATGTTTTCAGGGATCGTCTAAAAGCTAATAGCATAGGAGATAATCGGACAGATTGGGGTAAGGCGTTCCATAGGATTGGAGAGGCTCTGGAGAAATCCTGGAGGCGAGCATGGGAGGGGGAGACGAGGAAGCTAGAGAGCAGGAGGTCTTGAGAGGAACGAAGAGAATGAATAGGTTGGTATTTAGAGACTAGGCTAGTGATATAGTATTTTGAATTTGATTTGTTGGGTGTGGAAGCCAGTGGAGGAATTGGCAGAGAGGAGTAGCAGACACAGAGCGGTTGGTAAGGTGGATGAGTCTTGCAGCAGTATTCATGATGGATTGAAGGGGCGATAGACTATTGAATAGAGATTAGAATTTGGATGGATGTCGGGTCCTGGGATTGCTGTCACTCTACCCAGTGGACAGTTATCCTGGCTATAATTTCCAGCTCCAGGTGCGTTGTTTGTGCCCTTCACTTATGCACTAAGCAGTGCCCTTGCTTCTTCCAACCACCACGTTGTTTAAGCACCAGCTCCGGCTGGGTTCGCTTCCCAGGGACCCCCTACCTTTGTCATTTACCAATACAGATACTAAGTCAATTCACACATAAATCCCCCCCGGTCACCACGGGAGACCTCACCTGGTCACTCCTGCCCCCAGGGACTGTGGGGGTCGTAAATTGTTCTCCTGACGAAGCAGCAATGGCCGCAAAACTAGTTGAGACACCCTTAGTGACCCCTATTCCCACTGTGAACTCCCCCCTCCTAGGGGTTGATCACTGTGGTGATATATATGGATCGTCACTATTTTAAATTGTCTTTGTCTTGTATTTTATTTTTTATGTTAATAAAATTCATATTTTCCTTCACATAAAGAATTTTTTTACTACTGCTCATCGTACTGTAATAGTCCAATTGCCCATAAACCCCCCTTTTTTTGGTTTTTGGTTTAGGGTCCAAATTCCAATCTCTATTCAATTTTTTTCTTCTGGATGATGGTACTTTTAACTAACAATACACTACATGTATTTTCTAGAGGCTAATTCTATATGGCGATAGACTATGTAGAGGTAAGCCAATGAGAAGGGAGTTACAGTAGTCAAGGCAAGAGATGACTAGGGAGTAAATAAGAACTTTGTTGTGTCATTGGTTAGAAAGGGGCGTATTTTGGAGATGTTGTGGAGGTTGAGGAGGCAAGATTTGGACAGTGATTGGATGTAGGACCTAAAGGAGAGATCAAAGTCCAGGACTACACCTAGAACTTTGGCAAGCGGGGATGGGTTTATGGTTGTACCATTAATTTTGACAGAGTTTAGGGGAAGGGGCACATGGGGGAGGAAAAATGTTTTGGATAGATTGAGTTTGAGGAAGTGGTGTGAGATCTAGACTGATATATCTGTTAGTAGATTAGTGATATGTGAGGAGACAGGGAGTGAGCTGAGGTATAGAGAAATAGATTTGCGTATCGTCAGCATAGAGATGGTATTGGAAGCCATGGAAGGCTATTAGCTGACCCAGAGAGGAGGTGTAAATTGAAAATAGAAGAGGTCCAAGAATACAACATTGGGGGACCCCAACAGGGAAAGGAAGAGAGGAGGAAGTAGAATTGTAAGTAACACTAAAGGTGCCGTTGGATAAGTAGGAGAAGAACCAGTGAAGAGCACAGTCGCGGAGACCAAATTATTTATTAGTATATTCGATTCAACATTACATTTGGAATCAAATGGTATATAAAATTAGTTTCATCACCTTTGGAGGAAATACATCACTCCAATTAGGTAAAACCTATTTTTTCAAATGTCCACAGTTTTGGACATAACCCCCCCCCCCCCCAAATAAACAAATCCCATTATCCTTATAAAGAACAACAAAAACAAAGGAGTAGAATGTTTTTCAATGAGCAAAATTGTGATTTTGGCAAAATGTTGCAATTGGCGAATATAGTAATTTTGCAACAAAATCAATTTTGCCCAAATCACTCCTCTAATCCTCAGACGGCAATTATATATGGATTTGGCACACACGATAATCTCCAATATCGTACCCTGTATGCATTACCAGATATTTTATACCATTGCACCTGTGTTATGTAGTTTTGTTAACGCTCTTTAAATTAATATTTTCTATATTGCCTGGTAACCATATCCTTTTAACAGTTGGTTATTGCTAATGATTTATTATTAAAGTTCTAGGTTACAAGTTAAATTAATTACTGCAACAGTATGTTCAAATGTAGTAATTAGAGCTTGGCAAATGTACAGTTTTCTGCTCGTAAACACTTGAAATTCACTTTTGTATGCTAGCAATATCTGTTGTTTTATCATTTTTAAATTAATTTTCACTTGTCAATTTTTTCATCTATTTTCATTTCTTCCTCGCTGCCTTTTTGGGATTGATGTTATTTTCAGATGCCGTCAGTTCAGTAAGTCAGTTTGGCGGCCAAACAACTCTGCACAAACAGTGACATAATGAACCTCACAGTTAAATACAACTCTGCCCACCACTGTTTATACTCTGTGGCTTTGTTAGGCAACACTCGTTTTCTGTGGTCTATGGAGGTGCTAATTTGGTGCAGTCAGTCAAGTAAAATCCTCAGCATGGAATTTCATATTTCTAAACTGCCCCTCCCATGCTTGGCAGAAGAAATGTGTAGGGACACCTTATACAAAGAAACAAAAAAAATGTAAAGAAGGACTCCAGTTAGGGTAAATTGGGGTATAAAAATTTAACTAATTTGTGAACTTATTTGTTTTGGTTTCTTTGTATGTATAGATTGCATGTATGGAATGCATGGGTTGTTACCGGCATGCGTGGAAAATTTCATGCCAATACCACCTTTAAAAATAGATTTACTTAGAAAAATTGTGACGTGTTCAATACTTACTTTATCCACTGTATATATATATATATAAAAAAGGTAATATGAGTCCAGTGATAAATAGAAACTTCAAAGTGTGACATGGAGTAAAGTCCACATAGGCAGAAAAGGTATATGGATAAAACTTCTTCCTATCGGGATAGCACCCAATAATGGGAGAAGCAAGAGGTTTGCTTGTAGTCACTCGCTGAACTCTTAGGCCCCGTACACACGAGCAAATCTATCTGTTCAAATCGGTCGGACAGACCGATTTGAACAGATCTGTCTACTGGGATGTATTGTATTGATCTGGTACACACGATCAAACCAAAATCCCCGCCGGCAGACAGCGCGATGACGTGGCGGTGACGTGTGGGTGACGTTGACGCCGCCACGTCACTGCACCAGGAAGTAAAACACTTCCGCACATGCATCAAATCTATTCGATGCATGTGCGAGCAGATATGTCTGCTGGTTAGCGTACTAACCAGCAGACATGTCGGGCGGACGGATTCACAGCCAACAGATTTCAAAGCATGCTTTGAAATCTGTCGGCTGGCCAAATCCGTCTGTTTGCCCGTACACACGATCGAATCTGTCTGCTGAAACAGTCTGGCAAACCGTTTCCAGCAGACAGATTTGATCGTGTGTACGCGGCCTTAGAGGATAAGTAGATAAGGTACTCTTACCAGCTGAGGTGGACCCGCATGTCATAAGACAGTGAGTAACAAAGGCTTGAGATATGACCCAGTTGAAGACCCCTTGTGTCGAAACGTCTCGGCCCAGCATATACTGCACCCCACATTGCTTTTATATCTTTTAATTTTGTGATCACTTTTACCTGTCATTTGGATGTATGACATATTTCAATAAACCTATTTGGTTGACCTGCACCATTTGGAGCATTTCCCATCTTTTTCCATTGGAGTTCGTGAAGAGTAAACCCCTTTGTGCACTCATCCTTTTTTTTTTTTTTTTCTTTTTTTTTTTTTTTCACATCAGGCTTAACCCAGGGTTGTGAGGTGTTAGAGGGGTTCATCTTTATTCCGCCCTTCATATTTCCACCTTGGATTTGCATCATTTGTGGGTGATTCTCTATGTTTTATATATTTTATCTCGTTTTTTTTTTTTTTTTTTCTCAATATATTAAAAGTATGGTTACAACTGACTACACATGCTCATAATAATTGGCACAACCATTTCTCCCCCCAGCACCCACCTCCCTAGATCTCTATGTGTATAATTATTCCCCCTCCCCCCCCCTATTATTGGGCCCCCCCCCCTTCATTCCCTCTTTTCCCTATTGGATCGGGTCGAGACGTTTACTGATTTATTTCTAGTAGTATTGCAGTGACTTTTTCCGATGTTTTATAAATTCTCCACTGATCCCAAATCTTTCCGTCTCTTCCTCCCGCCTCCTCCCCCAGGTCAACCCTTCTTAAATACTCCATCTCTGCGATATGGTCAACCCTGTGTATAAATTCTTTTAGAGGAGGTTTATGTGGGTGGAGCCAGAATTTCGGGATCAGTCCCTTTGCTGCGTTTAACAGCACTGGGACCAATGTTGAGGCGTATATTTTTTTTTTCCCTTTTAATAGACCTTGTCTGTGAAAAAGACAGGTCAAAAAATCTAATGAAATCTTTTCTCCTGAGATTTCCTCAATCATTTTGAGGATTTCAATCCAAAATTCCCAAATTATCGGGCAATCACTGTCAGTACTGGATCCCTCTAGGACCCAGCGCACTCACCTGACACAGCCTTGGCTGGGAAACACTGATTGGCCAGCTCTCCTTTAAAACACCTGTGTTTTCACCCAATCAGTGCTCGTGATAGAGTTACTCTGCTTGCCTTGAGAGATCCAGCCTGACCTGTTTATCTGCAAACTTTGTGTATGACCCGGACTGTTTGACCCCGCTTGTTGCTTCCGATTTGGTACCTTTCGAACTCTGATTATCCGTGTATGACTCGGCTTGCCTAGACCACATCCATTGCAGTGGTGCACTACTAGCACCAGCAACACCACCAACATCCACACCTGCGGTGAACTACAGTTCCAGCTTGCCTGCTCATCAAAACACCTACTTCAGCAGTGAACTACAAGTGCCAGCTGTCCTGCTCATCTCTACCCTGCATCCGTGGTGAACTACAAGTCCCAGCGCTGACCTGCTTCTCAAGACCTGCTCATGGTATGTGCTCTTGTTATTGAACTATAAGCATATTAGCACACCTGAACTGTTGTCTGCTGCTAGCCTGATATGAAACCTGACATTATCACGAGCCATACATAAAAAGGGAAAACCCATCATGGATTCTGAGCAGGCTCAGATGTTTGCACAAGAACTTTGCCGTTTATCCCATCAAGTTCAGCAAATGGCCACAGAGCTCACCAAGGTACAATCCCCTACTACAACTGTTACAAAAACTTTATCTGAACCAAAAATTCCTTTGCCTGACCGTTTTTCTGGCGACCGTAAGGGATTCTGCAACTTTAAAAACAGCTGCAAATTATATTTCAAATTAAGGCCATCCTCTTCTGGCTCTGAAACTCAGAGAGTTCAGATCATTTATCTCTCTGCTACAGGGTGACCCCCAGGCTTGGGCCTTTAACCTTGAACCAAACCATCCAGCCCTGCTAACTGTAGATGCCTTCTTTGAAGCCCTTGGATTGCTGTACGATGATCCAGATCGTATGGCTACTGCAGAATCAACCCTGCGTAACTTAAAGCAAGGAACCACCACAGCTGAAATGTACTGCTCAGAGTTTCGCAGGTGGGCCCCAGAATCTGGCTGGAATGATGCAGCTCTCCGCAGCCAGTTCAGAATAGGTCTTTCAGATGCAATTAAGGACGCTCTGGTCAACTTCTCCTATCCACCCTCACTGGAGGAAGCTATGTGTCTAGCCATTAGAATTGATCGCCGTCAGCGAGAGAGGGGGCGAGAAAAAAATATGGCTGTGGCAAACTGTATACCTCCCTTACCACCTGACCATCCAACCTCCAGTGCCAGTTCAGTGGAAGAACCTATGCAGCTAGGCTCCACCCGGCTATCTGCCCAGGAACACACACGCCGGCGTAATATGGGACTTTGCCTGTATTGTGGGCTCAGGGGTCACATGCTCCGTTCGTGCCCTACACGTCCGGGAAACTCCCGGACCTAGGTGATTATGGGGAGGTCACCTTAGGTCTGCTTTCATCTCCCCAGGGGGACAGTCGTATACTTCTACCTAGTGTTATTCACTTTGGACATGGGACAGGGACTCATGAACTGCTGGCCTTGGTAGATTCTGGAGCTGCTGAGAATTTTATTGATAAAACTTTGATTACCTCCTTGTCCCTGGAAACTCATATGCTAGATTGCCCAGTCCGCCTAATTTCTGTGGATAACCGGCCTCTCTCACAAGACCTTGTGCTTCAGTCCACCAATCCCTTCCAGTTACAATTGGGGGCCCTGCACTGGGAGAAGATTTCATGTCTTGTCATTGACTCTCCATCCACTCCTTTGATCCTAGGCCTTCCTTGGCTTCAGAAGCACAATCCTGTAATTGACTGGCGAACAGGAAATATTCTGGCTTGGTCCATCCAGTGTAAAGGAAGTTGCATCCAGCACCCTGTTCGACTTGCTGCTTGTCAAGTGGGAATGGAACAGATTCCGCTTTGTTATAAGGACTTTCAGGATGTGTTTTCCAAAGGGAGTGCTGACACCTTACCACCTCATCGCAGTTATGACTGTCCCATTGACCTTTTGCCTGACACTACACCTCCGCGAGGGAGAGTCTTTCCATTGTCCGAACCAGAGAACCTTGCTTTGCAAGAATACATCCAGGAAAACCTAGCTAAAAGTTTCATCCGTCCCTCTACTTCTCCCCGCAGGCGCAGGTTGCTTCTTTGTCCCAAAGAAGGACGGGGGTCTAAGACTTTGTGTTGACTACAGAGGTCTAAATAAAATAACCGTTCCCAATCGGTACCCTCTCCCCTCATCACAGAGTTGTTCTCCCAAATCCAGGGAGCAAAGATTTTTTCTCCAAACTAGACCTAAGGGGAGCCTATAATCTAGTGCGCATCCGTAAAGGAGATGAGTGGAAGACAGCCTTTAACACCAAGGATGGCCACTACGAGTGTCTTGTCATGCCTTTTGGTCTCAGGAATGCACCAGCTGTCTTTCAAAACTTTATGAATGACATTTTCCGTGACCTGTTGGGTCGCTTTATGCTTGTATACTTGGATGATATTTTGATATATTCTCCCAATCTTGAAACGCATCAGAGGCACGTCCGTTCAGTGTTGGCCCGATTAAAGGCTCATTCCCTTTTTGTTAAGCCTGAAAAATGTTCATTTCATGTCAAACAAGTACCTTTTCTGGGCTACCTAATCTCTGACACAGGCCTAACCATGGATCCAGCCAAGATTCAGGCCATTCTAGACTGGGCATCACCTTCAGACCTGAAAGCAGTTTAACGCTTCCTGGGCTTTGCAAATTTCTATCGGAAATTCATTAGGAATTTTGCCACCATTGCACATCCCATCACCTCTCTCACCAGGAAGTCTCCGTCTAAGTTTAAATGGACTACTGAAGCCCAGACAGCCCCTTCACTCAGTTGAAGAAAGCCTTTACCTCTGCACCAATTCTACGCCATCCTGTTCCTGAGCTGCCTTTTATTGTGGAGGTAGATGCATCCGAAGTAGGGGTGGGGCGCTTCTGTCACAAAAGGACCCTGTAACTGCTGCCATCCACCCCTGCGCCTTCCTGTCCCGTAAATATTCCCCAGCAGAGCGCAACTATGATATAGGCAGGGCTTTTTTTCTGGGGGAACTTGGTGGAACTCAGTTCCACCACCTTTGGCTCAGACCCTTTGGTGCCCGCTCACCACAATCACTTGTGAACACAGAAGTCTGGTTTCTGTGTTTACAAGTGACTGCTTTGTAACCCCCTGAACTCTGCACACTGTATGTAATGCAATTCTGGTATTTAATGCCCCTTTAAGACCCTTCTACTGTTTGTGAAATCTGAACGGGTCGTGGTTGAGTTCCTGCACCTATTTTTTGAGAAAAAAAGCTCTGGATATAGGCAACAGAGAACTTTTGGCCATAAAGCTAGCTTTGGAGGAATGGAGACATTGGCTGGAGGGAGCTCGCTATCCATTCATAGTTCTGACTGACCACAAAACCTTGAATACATCCGTTCTGCTAAAAGACTGAACTCACGTCAGGCCAGGTGGTCATTGTTCTTCTCAAGATTTGACTTCACAATTTCTTATTTACCAGGGCCAAAAAATGTTAAGGCCGATGCCTTGTCTCGCAGTTTTTTATCAGAATCCCCACCTCCGCTTCCTCCACAATCCATTATCTCTGAGGATAGGATTTTGGCTTTCACCCAGACTGACATCTCTGAGGCCTTATTACCTGCACAGGCTGAAGCCCCCCCTTCCACTCCCTCTGGTATGCTTTTTGTGCCCTTGGCTCTTCGTTTGCAGGTTTTGCAGCAGGTACATGCGTCAAAGCCTGCAGCGCATCCGGGGTTTAGACAAACTTATGAGATTATCTCTCGCAACCTCTGGTGGCCATCGATTAGGCAGGATGTGCTAGCCTTTGTCCAGGCTTGTGAGGTTTGTGCCAGAAGCAAGGGCAGTACCTCTAAGCCCTCCGGTCTTCTACGTCCTCTACCAATACCTACTTGTCCCTGGACCCATTTATCTATGGACTTTATCACTGACTTGCCTCCGTCCCAGGGATGTTCCACGATCTGGGTGGTGGTAGACAGGTTCAGTAAGATGGCCCACTTTGTTCCACTTCCGAAACTGCCGTCTGCTAGAGATCTGGCATCTTTATTCATTAAACATGTTTTCAGGCTCCATGGGGCACCAATTAACATTGTCTCAGACCGCGGCTCTCAGTTTATAGCCCAGTTTTGGAAGGCCCTTTGTTCTCAGCTAGGGATTAAGTTATCATATTCTTCAGCCTATCATCCCGAGACAAATGGCCAAACGGAAAGAACTAATCAGACTCTGGAGAAGATGGTACGTTGTCTGATGGCCAATGATGAGGTGGAGTGGGTCGACAGCCTTCCATGGGCAGAGTTTGCCTTTAATAATTGTGCCAGCTCTTCTACAGGGACCTCTCCCTTCTTCTGTGTTTACGGGTTGCATCCTCGTGTGTGCTCCTTTGATCTTCCATCCTCTGATGTTCCAGATGCCAACACCACGATTGAAAATTTCTCCAAAATCTGGTCTGACGTCAATCGTGCTATTTCTCGTTCGGTGCAGGCTTTTAAGAAAACGGCTAATAAGAGGCGCTCAAAGGCCCCGGGATATAAAGTTGGTGACAAAGTGTGGCTATCATCCAGGAATCTGTCCCTGCATGTTCCATCCAAGAAACTTGGCCCAAAATTCATCGGGCCCTATGAGATTTCGGAGATTGTTAATCCTGTGTCCTATAGATTAAAACTCCCCCCGTCCATGCGCATTCCTAATGTCTTCCATGTTTCTTTATTGAAACCTGTTCACTCTAGTCTCCAAATAAATGAACCAGAACCTGTAGATGTGTCGGATAGCCAGGAATATGAAGTGGCATATATTCTTGACTCCAGACGAGTACGCAATTCCTTACAATACCTAGTTCATTGGAAAGGTTTTGGCCCAGAGGATCGATCCTGGATCCCAGCTCGCGATCTCCATGCTGATCGCCTTAAGAAGAAGTTCCATCTTCGATATCCAAGTAAGCCTGGGGGTGCAGGAGCAACCCCTCGAGAAGGGGGGGGTACTGTCAGTACTGGATCCCTCTAGGACCCAGCGCACTCACCTGACACAGCCTTGGCTGGGAAACACTGATTGGCCAGCTCTCCTTTAAAACACCTGTGTTTTCACCCAATCAGTGCTCGTGATAGAGTTACTCTGCTTGCCTTGAGAGATCCAGCCTGACCTGTTTATCTGCAAACTTTGTGTATGACCCGGACTGTTTGACCCCGCTTGTTGCTTCCGATTTGGTACCTTTCGAACTCTGATTATCCGTGTATGACTCGGCTTGCCTAGACCACATCCATTGCAGTGGTGCACTACTAGCACCAGCAACACCACCAACATCCACACCTGCGGTGAACTACAGTTCCAGCTTGCCTGCTCATCAAAACACCTACTTCAGCAGTGAACTACAAGTGCCAGCTGTCCTGCTCATCTCTACCCTGCATCCGTGGTGAACTACAAGTCCCAGCGCTGACCTGCTTCTCAAGACCTGCTCATGGTATGTGCTCTTGTTATTGAACTATAAGCATATTAGCACACCTGAACTGTTGTCTGCTGCTAGCCTGATATGAAACCTGACAATCACACCATATATGCAGAGCAGTTCCTACTTGATTACAGTTCCTCCAGCAAAGGGGGGAGTTAGCTGATGATATTTTATTAAGTCTGACAGGTGTCAAGTGCCATCGCATCATGCATTTATAATTAGCTTCTACTGTTGTTATGTCTTTTGCATAGGTGAATGTCGCTCTGATCATTTGCGTCTCTTCTATCCTTTCTCCGATTTCTTTCTCCCAGGCATCTATGCTTTGTAGTGTATCTTTTGTCCCTATTTCTGTAAGGATTTTGTAAGTCGTCGCGATTCCATGTTGTAATGGTTCTCCCCTGGTGCAAAGTTTTTCTATTGGATTTTGTGCTTTGTTATCTCTTATTGGTGCGGGGAGTGTGATTACAAAGTGCTTTAGTTGTAAATATTCCCGATCCGTTATCTGTTGTGTCCCTTCTACTACGTGAATCTCATCTTTATTTTTTATTTTTCCCTGTGCTACTATATCCCCAAGTCTTTTACTACCTAATTTTTTTCCTAGTTTAGTCCTATTTCCCGGTGCACTCATCCTGACCTTACTGTATCTGCAGTGTTCGTCAGTCGAGAATCGGGGATCCTTGACCTTGATCCATCAGATCATCTCCAGCATTGGATCCAGACCCTCTAGGATTTCAAGCCTTTTTGACTCACTGTCTTATGACATGCGTGTCCACCTAAGCTGGTAAGAGTACCCTATCTACTTCTCCTCGAAGAGTTAAGAGAGTGACTACAGGCAAACCTCTTGCTTCTCCCATTGTTGGGTGCTATCCCGATTGGATGAAATTTTATTTATTTACCTTATTTGCCTATGTGGACTTCACTCCATGTCACATTTTGAAGTTTCTATTTATCACTGGACTCATAGTACCTTTTCTATATATTTTGTCATTCGTGATTTTATTCTTTTGTATTTATGCTTTGATGTCCATTCACTAGCATTCACATTGTTTTTTCTGAGTACACCCGCCAGTATTCTTATACACTATTATTATTAGTGCAGTTTGTTCCCCCCACTTTCACATCTTTATGTAGAGCAACATTTTTTTTTTTCAGATCCTCAGAGAGTTCTTTGCCATGAGGTGCCATGTTGAATTTCCAGTGACAAGTAGGAGAAAGTGAGAGTGATAACACAAAATTTCACACCTGTTCCTCATTAACACCTGTGACCTTGTAACACTAACGAGTCACATGACACAGGAGGGAAAATGGCTAATTGGACCCACTTTGGACATTTTCACTTAGGGGTGTACTCACTTTTGTTGCCAGCAGTTTAGAGATTAATGGCTGAAACAATTGTAGAAGCAAAATCTACAACAAAGGTTCAATTTCTGTTTCTAAATCAGTAATTGAATGATACTGTGATTATTTTTGATTCTGGGCCTATCCTGCAGAGTTTCTTTTAAATTTAGTTGGAATACAATAATAAGCATTATCCAGGAAGTACATTTGATACTTTTAGAACGGACAGAACTTCAGGTAATACAGAAGACTTTTAATCGAGGATTAACAATAAGACAATTTTGGGATGCTGTATTTAAAGCAGATTCATTTAATCTCTAATCATTTTCCTAAATAACCTTCATTTACCTTAAAATATTTTCTGCTGCAAACCGATAATTTGAATTTACTCATTTGTGTAAAGCTAATGTCTCACTGACTTTTCATTTGTACAGATGCAGAAACCAATTAGAGACACATTTATTTCATTCTGTACCCAGCAGGTAACCAGGATATAAGCGCATTGTGGAACAAAGCTTATCCTATACAAGCATACCTTCATGTAATTAATAACAGTTTCAATTCATGACAAGAGCTCTTCCATTCATAAGCAAATCAAAGGTTATTTCTACTATGACTATATGGGTGTTCCTCGAGCTAAAAAGGGAACCAGGACTAACAAATCATATTGGACCCTATGGTTGTCTAGTGCTGTAGGAAAAACATTGCACAGGGCATTCAGATAACACTTTCAAAGAGTACCCGTGGTGCAACACTGGAAGACCAAATAGGTAATTTATTGTGAGGGATAGAATACTGCTTTTTCTTTACTTCGTTATAAATATTCTCAGCATTATATAGAATGAACCTGTCACGTTCTGGAAGGTGCATTAAAGTGAATATAAACCCAAGAACAAAAATGTAGTACATTGCAATTGTTATATGTAGTAGTTGCATTTGTTTTTTTTTTTTTTTTTTCAGGCTCTTCGTTTCCTAGAGTGACAAACGCACTTACTGTTCTGTATTTTATGGCACACTACTATTTGGGACTACAAAACACCCCCTCTCTCCTCATCATGGGGGGAGTTCTGTTGTTCACAGCAACGATGTGGGCAGCGTGGGCAATCCTTCTTGAGATGCATAAGGGATGTAGAGGAGCAGCGATGTCACCCTGGGCTTGCTCCCTTCTGAATTGGTCTATAAATTACCCCTCTTTTCCTCATCTCCTTAACATAGAGGGTGTTCTGTTGTTCACAGTGTTGATTTGAGCAGGCTGGATAATCTTACTTGAGATGCAAAGTTGATGTATTATGATGGATTATCACCCTAGGCTGTGGACTTCTAATTTGAACTACAGAATTCCTCCTTCTCTCCTTATCTTCATAACATAGGTGTGTGTGTGTGGGGGGGGGGGTGGGGGGGTGTCCACATCAGTGATGTAGGCAGGATGGATAACCCTACTTGAGATGCACAGGAGATTTAAAGGAGCAAAGTTGTAATCCTGGGCTGTCCTCTTCTGATTTGGACTACAGAACCAGTCCCTCTGTGGTCATCTCTATAACAGCATTGATAAAGGCAGGGTGGATAACCCTACTTGAGATGCACAGGACCCCAATTACTACATCATAACTCATCTGTTACTACACACACTTATCAAAGAACATACAATAAACAACTTTGTTTTTTTTTTTCTTCATGATTCCTGGCCCTTGCTAGAATCACACTTGTTAATTATTATTCTTGGGTAAAGGATCCATTCATAAGGATGGTCTAGCCAATCAGCGGCCAGGCTGAGCGGCGAAGAGGATCTCGGGACCGAGCGCGGGACTTTCGAGAAGTCAGGTAAGTAAAACGGGGGCGGGCGCATCATCAGATGTTTTTTCACCTTAATGCATAGATTGCATTAAGGTGAAAAAATGTTTTTCTTTACAACTCCTTTAAATCAAGTCCATAAAAGTTCTAAAATAGCAGCTTTAAGCCCCGTATACACGATCCGATTATCGGACGAATGATCGTCCGTTTTTTTTTTTGTATGCTAATCTCACGTCGAATCTAATGAGTTTACTAAAGTCACGAAAATTCTCGTACGGCAGAATAAATAATCGGAAGTGATATCATGTGTTGTAATGCATTTGTATTGCATTTTTGAACGACAGCTGTACCGATTAAACGAAAATCGTACGATCTGGCATTGTACAAGAAAAATTTACGTGCATGTCCGATATAATAAAATCGGATGAACTGTCCTGATCGGCTCTCGGAAGCTCTATACTAACGTTCCGATTATTGTACGATCGTTTCGAAAGCGGCATTTTTCGGACAATTTTCGGATCGTGTGTACGGGGCTTTAGAAGGCAGCCCAGTGGAAGAGTAAGAAGGAGTCCTCTGAAATAGCTATGGATGAAAAACACAGGTGCCATTCTAAGTGCAGTAAGTCAAAGGATTTTAATATTGTGTAGACATATATGAGAGGTACTCACAAAGGTACGATTAAAACAGGCATGTACAATAGGCAAATGTTGCGGAACGTCCGTGAAGTCGATCAATCCGTGGGCTGATGTCTGCGGTGTCTGTGAGAAGGCTTCCTGTCTCTGGAACACACGCAGGGAGCCAAGAGGATGTCGTCACTTCCGGAGGGAATGAGCCAATAGGTGATGCATTTGCGGAGCATGCGCTCCTTCAGGTCTGTGTTTTTTATCCATTTCAGACAGTTTGTAGTTGTCATATCCTTCTTTGTTCATTAGATACATTCAGTCACTGTAATAGTAATCGGATGAAATAGTGGATGTAAAGGTTATCTCTAACCCTATGCTGTAGTTCTAGTTCAAAAGGCATTGCAGTGCCACTTTTTCTTGTTTCACACCCCACTTTAGAGCTAGGGGGCTCCTCAGCTCTGGTCACATGTCACAGCTGAGGGGAGGACTCCCCTAACTCTGAACTGCCTGTATCTGGTAACGAGATCTTAGCTAAAGGGGAGGTCTGTACTGGGGGGGTCTGTACTGATGGTGCCAGTACTGGATTTGTACTGGTGGGTGTCATGCCGGAGGGTTATGCTGGGGTGGTCTGTACTGGGGTGTTAGGCTGGGAGGGGCTATTTGTACTTAGGGTGTCTGTACTGTGGGGTTAGTATAGGAGGGAGTCTATACGGCCAGGTCTATACTTTGCGGTGTCTATACTTTGTGGTGTCTGTACTGGGAGTGTCTGTATTGAGGGTATCTGTACTAATGGGTTATGATAGGAGGAAGTTAATACTAGGGTTGTCTATGCTTTGTGGTGTCTGTACTGGGGGATATCTGTACTGAGGGGCATCATTACTGGGAGGCTGTGCTAAGGGGTTGGGATGAAAGGGGGCCTATACTCGGGTATCTGTACTTGGTGGTGTCTATACTGAAAGGGTGTTTGTACTGGGGGATGTCTGTACTGAGGGTTGTCAGTACTGGGGGGCTGTACTGAGGGGTTAGGATGAAAGGGGTTCTATATTGGGGGGTGTCTGTACTTGGGGGTGTCTAACATGGGGGTGTCTGTACTGAGGGTTGACTGTACTGGGGGAGCTGTGCTGAGGGGTTAGAATGGGAAGGGGTTTGTAGTGGGAGGTGTGGGCAATGTGATTAACCCTGCCCAGTTCTCGTCTGCTGGACCACAGACCCCCCCCCCCCGATACTACATAGATGAGAAGTAGGATAGATGTTCTGTAGTCCTGCTCTAGGGTGATAATGCTGCTTCTCTATAGTGAAAAAGTGAAATTCATCAAACAAATAATATTTAAACAAAATAAAAAGCTGCTCCTGGTGTACAATACTGATTGCAATGAGTGAAGGAAAGAGATAGAGGGCGCTAGACCACAAATCATTAAATAATCGTGATCATAATATGTACGAAATAAAGTGGATACTACCAAGATGAATAAATTAAATAAATTAATATCTCTGTGTCATGATTATCTCAATGACATAAAGTCCCAACATCAAAAAGGTAAAGTGTGACAACAACAGTGATTTTGAGTCTTCTTGTTTTGTGTATCTTATCTTTGAGCGTATTAGCGTAAAATACCACCACCAAACTTGAATCTTCTTTGCACCCAAAAGTGTACTAATAAAAAATGGATGCGCTTACCAGAATATAATGACTACTTTACTGAAAAAGTTAGTCAAAAGAGCTTATGCAGGATTGTGCCTGCACACGTGCCGACAGGAATGATGGATGTGAACCTCGTCACCAGGATTCCAAATGAGCATATAAGAAAAAAACAAATAGAAAAGCCAATAGCGTAATAATGCTTTAATAAAGCCAAATTTAAAAACAAGGGAAAGTCAAGTGGCCTCTTACTGTATTGGTGCCTACCCGGCACTGGGGCTGCAGACGTATCGCCGCCAATAGACGGTCCGAATGTTAGGGTCGTCCGGGATCGTTAGCTACCACCGTAGCACAACCTCACGTTCCCAGCTGCTGGCTCCACAGGTCGGGAGACACGTCACGTGACCGGGTACCCCTCAGTACAGCCAAAATCACTGTTGTCGTCACACTTTACCTTTTTGATGTTGGGACTTTATGTCGTTGAGATAATCATGACACAGAGATATTAATTTATTTAATTTATTCATCTTGGTATTATCCACTTTATTTCGTACATATTATGATCACGATTATTTAATGATTTGTGGTCTAGCGCCCTCTATCTCTTTCCTTCACTGCTTCTCTATAGATAAAGGAAAGTGAGCCTACTGTACCCTAGGACAGGAAAGTGTTTTGCTGTCCTATAAATAAAAAATTATGGAGCCAACACATCTAAGGACCAGTAAAGCTGCAATAAATTACATTTTTGTTCTTGGGTTTAGGCTTTCTTTATATCTTAATAAAAGGTACTCTTCCTAGTTATTGACCCAATACATATTTAAATCACCTGTTTGCTGGTGATAGAATCCCTTTAAGGAGAAAATAAAAGTTTAATTAGACTGTAAAGAAAATTAGAATAATGTTCGTAACGATTCAGTATTTTAATACAGGCTTTTATTTCTTTGGAGCATTTTAAGAAGCCTTTTTGCTGTTTTTATTCGTCTGTTTGACTGTGCCTAGACAGCTGTTGTGTCTATTTTTTAGGAGTAGTCAGCGCAGTAGGCACATTGCCTATTTTTCCAAACAGACATAACATTACTTTTACAACCACTGCATTACTCACTCGCTGCTACATAGTAGCATTATGCTCTTAGTCTGTAATCTGTGTGAAGGGGTTTTCCAATCTAAGTAAAAAAACAAAAAAAAAATGAAAAATTTTTTACTGGATCATCTGCAGCAGTTAAGTAACTAGAGGAATCCGTGAAAAATCTCAAGTCATTTTTTTAAAATCCCAACTAAAAAAGGCTTCTTCATTTTTTTATACAGTGGAGCAAAGGGGAGTACTGTAGAGTGCTACTGAGTCTGCTGGGCTGCTGACATCTAATCCAAGTTGGCGGCACCCAGCAGCAATTTCAGGGCTTTTGGATTTCTACACAAGAGAGACCTTTAGGCCGGGTTCACACATGTGCGGCCGTGGGTTCCCAGCATGGGGGTCCCAGCGTCCCTGTTCACTGGTTCAGGTGGGAATCAGGTCTAAATTTTGGGCTGAATTAAAAACTGAATCGGAGCAGAAAAGATGCACAGGACCCTTTCAAATGCGGACCGTGGCCGTCTCGGACATATGTGAACCGACTCCATCGAGAGCCTGTTACACTCGCCTGTTATACAATTCGAAATGTGGGGGAACCCGCATTTCAATTTGCATACGTGTGAACCCCGCCTTAAAGTGATTGTAAACCCTCTCATATACCCAGTGAAATGACTGGCCTCAGGTGATACACAGAGACAAAACAAATCCTACATAAGTTTAACTTCTTTATCTGTTGACTTCTTATGTTTACAAACCTTCAAAAGAGTACAGTTATGATAAAATCCTTCTGCATCTGTCAGGAGTACAGAGAAGGGGGAAGAGCTGCAGTTTCAACTCTTATACACTGTGAGAGCTAAATGCCTCTACATAGGCAGATTAACCACTTGCCGCCCGCCATGTTGCAAAACGATGGCGGCAAAATGGTTGTGATATCCTGACTGGATGTCATATGACACGGGCAGGATATTAAGCCGCTGCGCGCCCCCTGGGGGAGAGCATTGCTGCAATTGGTGTTGTAGTGTGTCAGTCTGATACACTGCAACTCTGATGTAGGTAAAGTGTCTCCGACGGACATGATCAGTCGTGTCCAATCAAGGCTGATCACGATGTAACCAGGAAGAGCCGTTGATCATCTTTTCCTCACTCACGTCTGACAGACACGAGGAGAGCCGATCGGCTGCTCTCCTAAAAAGGGGGGTCTGTGCTGATAGTTTATCAGTGCAGACCCCCCTCGGATCCCGCCCAGGACCACCAGGGAAGCCACCCAGGACCATGAGGATGGCCACCCCACTGGACCAGCAGGTATGCCCCCCTAGACAACCAGGGAATACCAATCTGTGCCCAGGCAGCTGCCAATCGATGCCCAGGCAGCTACCAATCAGTGCCCACTGCCAGTGCCACAGGGATGCCTATCAGTGCCATCTACCAGTGCCACATATCAGTGCCCATCAGTGCCACGTATCAATGCCCATCAGTGCCCATCAGTGCCCAGCAGTGCCACCCATAAGTACCCATCAGTGCAGCCTTTCAGTGCCCATCAGTGTCGCCTATCAGTGCCCACCAGTGCCCATCGTCAGTGCTCATCAGTGCCACCTAATTGTGCCACCTTATCAGTGCCCATCAGTGAAGGAGAAAACATACTTATTTACAAAATGTTATAACCGAAACAAACAAAAAACATATTTTTTCAAAACATTTTTTTATTTGTTTGGCAAAAAATAAAAACCGCAGAGGTGATCAAATACCACCAAAAGAAATCTCTATTTGTGGGAACATAATGATAAAAATTCTGTTTGGGTACAGTGTAGCATGACTGCGCAATTGTCATTTAAACAGCAACAGCGCTGAAAGCTAAAAAATTGGCTTGGTCAGGAAGGTGTTTAAGTGCCCTGTATGGAAGTGGTTAATGAAGGAACGTGCAGAACTGTATTCTGAATAGACAAGCTGTGTGCTTATCTCCCTCCCTTTCACAAATGTTATCTCATGTGTCTATAAAACTTATCAGAAGTGACTCATGCTGATAACAGAGGAAAGAAGCACCAGAGAGAAATTACACTTATGCCTTGTACACACGATTGGAATTTCTGATGAAAAAAGTCAGATGGAATTTTTTCATCCGATATTTCGACCGTGCGTGGGCCCCATCTGACTTTTTTACATCAGAGTTTAGAAATAGAACATGTTTTATTTTTTTCGATGGAAAGAAATCCTTTCGGAAATTCAGATCGTCTGTGTGGAACTCCGAAAAAACTTGCATGCTCAGAATCAAGTTGACGCATGCTCAGAAGCACTGAACTTAATTTTTCTCTGCTCGTCTTAGTGTATCACGTCACTGCGTTTTGGACGGTCGGAAATTTGGTCTGACAGTGTGTATGCAAGACAGCTTGAACGGAATTCCGACGGAAAATTCCATCTGATTTTTTCCCATTGGAAATTCCGATCAGCCTGTGGCACTGCTGAGGTTTTATGGAAGCGCAGGTTGCTTTGATAGTGTCTTTCAGCTCATCTGGATTGTTGGGTCTGGTGTCTCTCATCTTCCTCTTGACAACATCCCACAGATTCTCTATGGGGTTTAGCTCAGACTAGTTTGCTGGCCAATCAACCACAGTGATACCATGATCATTAAACCAGGTATTGGTACTTTTGGCAGTGTGGGGAGGTGCCAAGTCCTGTTGGAAAATGAAATCAGTATCTCCATAAAGCTGTTCAGCAGAGGGAAGTATGAAGTGCTCTAGAATTTCCTGGTGGACGGCTACGTTGACTTTGGACTTGATAAAACACAGTAAACCAACACCAGCAGATGACATGGCTCCCCAAATCATAACGGACTGTGGAAACTTCACACTGGACCCCATGAAATTTGGATCTTGTGCCTCTCAACCCTTCCTCCAGACTTCGAGACCTTGATTTCCAAATAAAATACAACATTTTCCACAGTCCGTAATCATTTAGGGATACTGTATCTTTGATTTACTGTATCTTTGATTTATACATTTTGTATATGTTTTGACTAAAAGTGTTTCCTGATAAAGTAATCTGGACAGCCTCTGTGGCATAGTGATGTATATATTGTTCTGCTTTGGATGTTAACCACTTCGGCCCTGGAAGATTTTACCCCCTTCCTGACCAGAGCACTTTTTGCGATTCAGCACTGCGTCACTTTAACTGACAATTGCGCGGTCGTGCGACATGGTACCCAAACAAAATTACAAACATACTTTTTTTCCCACAAATAGAGCTTTCTTTTGGTGGTATTTGATCACCTCTGTAATTGAATTTTTTTGTGCAATAAACAATAAAAGAGCGACAATTTTGAAAACAAGCAATATTTTTTACTATAATAAACATCCCCAACAAATATATAAAAAAATGTTTTTCTCAGTTTAGGCCGATACGTATTCTTCTACATATTTTTGGTAAAAAAAAGTGTATATTGACTGGTTTGCACAAAACTTATAGCGTCTACAAAATAGGGGATAGTTTTATGGCATTTTTATTTTTATTTTTTTTAATAGTACTGGCTGCGATTGATATCGTGACTGCGACATTATGGCGGACACATCGGAAACGTTTGACACAATTTTGGGACCATTGTCATTTATAGAGCGATCAGCGCTATAAAAATGCACTAATTACTGTGTAAATGACATTGGCAGGGAAGGGGTTAAATACTAGGGGGCGATCAATGGGGTTATGTGTGTCCTAGGGAGGGAGTCTATCTGTTAGGGGGCTGGGCTACAAGTGACACGACAGTGATCACTGGTCCCGGTGACAGGGAGCAGTAGATCACTGTCCTGTCACTAGGTAGAACAGGGAAATGCCTTGTTTACATAGGGATCTCCCTGTTCTGCCGCTCCATGACATGATTGCGGGACACTGGCGGACATCGACCCCGTAGGTAGCGCGGGCACGGTCACGAAGCTTGTGACGGGCGCGCGCAAAAATGCCTGCACGGTGGGATTTTCAAAGCAACACACAGGTACATTGCTTTGCCTTTCTGCCAACGTATATAGTCACTAGGTGGTTAACGAGTCGTTAAATGTGCTGTCCAGACAACTGATAATATCTGGATGACAGGTGGACCTGATGACACTTTTTGTAACCTTGCCTAATTTTTCAATTGAATATTGGGCAGATTATATAAACATCAACACTGATTGGAAACATAAAATCCATATTGTTCCTGCAAATTGTTTTTTCAGCGACTCTATATTCTCTGCCACATCATGTTCATCTTCTATAACTGACTAACCCAGACAGGTCACATCTTTGCCATTTAGCAGTGTGTGTAATCTGATCTTTCTTGGTCTTTAAAGAGACCCTGTCACTACACCATTTGTTTCAGCGTCAATCTTGCTATGAGGTTATATACGCATAACAGAGGAGAGGGAAGAATGTCTCCAACACAGTAGTTAATTTCATTATAGTTAACTCTTGGCATAAAAGTATGTACACTGCCATGGGAAACTTTATTTCCAGGTGGAGGTGGTTATATAATACAAATAAGAACAGGAACACGGCATGTATAATATAAATATTGAAGCCTATTATCATGTTTGTTACATATTTAATAACAACTCTTCTTTTTTGTGTGTTTGTTTTTCATCTGCCTGAACTACTGCTTCATTGTGGAGCAATTTACTATAGGAAATCTCACTGTTCTACAAAGCCTACATGCTGTAGCAGGTTACACCACAAAGTTGGCTGCAGCCTCAAAGCTGTAGGCAGAGACAATGAGGTCAGTTTATAAATTAAAATGCAAGCAATAATAAAGGCATGTCCCTAATAACCATTCAGATTATTTACCTAACTCTTTCATTTTCAAGGCTTCACTATAAAAATGGTAGCAGAATTGTAACTGGCTGCTATGGGCCACTGTCAAATTAAAAGGTTTAAATCCCAACTATGGCCAAAATATTCCCTTTAAGTTGTGAACAGTGTGTTTATGCAGTGTTTTGTGCATGCATTTAACCACTTAAGACCCGGACCAATATGCAGCTAAAGGACCAGGCCCCTTTTTGCGATTCGGCACTGCGTCGCTTTGACTGACAATTGCAGGTCGGTCGAGCGACGTGGCTCCCAAACAAAATTGGCGTCCTTTTTTTCCCACAAATAGAGCTTTCTTTTGGTGGTATTTGATCACCTCTGCGGTTTTTATTTTTTGCACTATAAACAAAATTAGAGCGCAATTTAGAAAAAAAAATCAATATTTTTTACTATTTGCCATAATAAATATCCCCCAAAAATATATAAAAAAAAACAATTGTTTTCCTCAGTTTAGGCCGATACGTATTCTTCTGCTTATTTTTGGTAAAAAAAAATTGCAATAAGCGTTTATCGATTGGTTTGCGCAAAATTTATAGTGTTTACAAAATAGGGGATAGTTTTATTGCATTTTTATTAATAATTTTTTTTTACTACTAATGGCGGTGATCAGCGTTTTTTTTCGTGACTGCGACATTATGGCGGACACATCGGACAATTTTGACACATTTTTGGGACCATTGTAATTTTCACAGGAAAATTGCTTTAAAAATGCATTGTTTACTGTGAAAATGACAATTGCAGTTTGGGAGTTAACCACTAGGGGGCGCTGAAGGGGTTAAGTGTGACCTGATATGTGTTTCTGACTGTAGGGGGCGGGGCTGGACATGTGACATCATTGATCGCCTTTCCCTATATCAGGGAACAGACAATCAATGATACCGCCACTGTGAAGAACGGGGAAGGTGTGTTTACACACACCTCTTCCCGTTCTTCAGCTCCAGCAACCGGGTCGTGGTCAGACAGGTACGTGATTGTGCCCTGCCGTGCCATTCTGCCGACGTATATAGGCGTGAAGTGGTCCTTAAGTGGTTAAAGACGTTTCACTAAAGTTTTTAAGCTTTTATTTAACCCTTAAGGCCGCGTACACACGATCAAATTTGTCTGCTGAAACTGGTCCGATGGACCAGTTCAGCGGACAAACCCGATCGTGTGTATGGGCTAGCGGACATGTCTGACCGGCGGACAAATTTTAAAACATGCTTTAAATTTTGTCCGCCGGAGACATGTCCGTCGGATATGTCTGCTGGTCAGTACACTCACCAGCGGACATATCTTCCCGCACATGCGTCGAATGGATTCGACGCATGTGCAGAAGTATTTTTCTTCCTGGTGCGGTGACGTGGGGGGCGTCAACGTCACCGCCACGTCACCGCGCTGACTGCCGGCGGGGATTTTGATCCAATGGTGTGTACAGCCATCAGACCAAAATCCGATGAGACATGTCCGCTCTAAACTGTCCGGACAAGTTAGTTTGCGGGACATATCTCATCGTGTGTACTTGGCCCCAGAGGTAAGAAAGAGATTAAATTATCAGCTGAAAGCAGGATATGGTTCCCTGTGAAGATGAGTGTTCAAGGATCACCTAAAAGTGGACAGAGTAGGAGATAGCTGGACAGATGGGAAATGAGTTCCAGAAGATAGGAGAGACTCTGGAGAGGTACTGGAGATGAGCATGGGAGAAGGAGACACAAGGACCACTCAGAGACCTCCACAGCAGTGCTTGGCAATGTCTGTGAACCAAGCCATCCAGGATAGCTCAATTCACAGACACTCTGTACAGAGCCAATCTGAGTGGCTCTATACAAAATCATTGCTGTGATTAGTTATCACTGTGATTACATGATGTGAAACAGTTCAATGTTTAACTCTGGGAGCCCTCCTTTCTTTTTACAATGAAAGAAGGGGAATGAGGAACTATTGAATGAATGACTCATTTGCTTATTAGTTCCAGAATTAGTGGCACACCCCACAGTAGTAAACAGATTTTAAACCATTTCACCTCCACCTCCTCTGTCCTGTCTCTGCAGTTACCATATGTTAACCCCTCATCTACTGTACTGCACATCTGAACATT